>CM042252.1:49977461-50097461 GCA_023566225.1 Romanogobio albipinnatus | reverse complement strand
GCTGCTGTCGAATCACAACACAGGAACCGCTGGCACAATCAGAACTCGTTACGTATTTCTGAAGGAGGGACTTCATAGAATAAAGGAACTCATCAGCCGTTTTTAGGACAGTGAAAACAGCGGTGTACAGATGAGTAAATTGTGTGAAAAATACTGGGGTTTTTTACACGCGAAACATGAACACATGTTATATTGCACACTGTAAACACAATCAAAGCTTCAAAAAAACACGAAAAACGGGACCTTTAAAGAACCTTTCACAAAACGGTTCTTCAGGGAACCAAAAATGGTTCTTCTATGGCATCGCCGTGAAAACCCCTTTTTGGTTCTTCCTGGCACCTTTATTTTTAAGGGTGTATGTAACCTTTTTTTCTAGTGATGTGCATTCCCTTTGCATCAAACTATGACTTTTGCATTGGCGTTGAGCTGCAGAAATACTCTTTCAATTTATTGAAAATTAATCAAAAATGAATCACCACTAATCACAGAAGGGACTTTTCCTGCACATTTCAGCGCACCATCGCTCTCCAGTGGATCCAGTGGCACATCATCGAAGAGAGCGAATGGAGGGAGGGGTGTGTTTGTCTTTCTCAGATCGATAGCTCAACGCTGACGCTCTGAAAGACAATTTATGAGCCATAAAGGACAAGGCCGCTGCGTTTGTTCAAACTGCATCTTTCTCATCCACTTTGGCCCTCTTGACCAGCTGTGTGCTGACCAGGAGGTGGCGAGGCTCACCGGGCTTCTCCAGGCGGTTCACTGAGCAGCAGCCACCATACGGGGGGCGATTGAGAAGGGCACAGGGGTCCGGCGAATGATTACAGTTTTGTGGAGCACCCAGGTGAAAATGACAAAAAAGAGAAGAAAATAATCAATTTTTGCAGCAGTGGTCGTCTCAGACGCAGTGGGCAGGTTGTCGCCGTGGCTCGTGTCCATGTTTGTTGTGAATTGGTGTTATTTGCAGTGGGATGTTTCTAATGCACAGTGTGGGAATTATTTGATGTCTTTCAGGGGGTTCTGAGTCATTTTTCAATCATTCTGAGTGTTTTTTTACAAACACTTTCTGTTATACTGATTGAAACTCTCTTCACGTCCTGATAGCAATCGATAATAGCAGTGGTGTAAATATGTCAAAAATCATAGGTGTAATTTGTGTGTGGGACGAGTGGGACATGTCCCCACCACATCTTGCCAGGGTCGATATTGTCCCACCCACTTTTTTGAAACATCTCACTTCACATATAATGCAAATGAAACGTATCCAGTTGACATTAATTTGTCTTAAATAAGAGGCGATCTGGCGCTCTAGTGTGTTGTTTTTTTAAGTCCTGCTGTGTATTCGATCGGTGGCGGAAGGTTCTCTTGTGGCTTGTGTGCAGTCTTTACACAGACAAGCGTGTCAATCTAACACTTAATGCCATTGCGGAGACGCTCTATTGTTTCTGGTGAAACTACAAAACAAAATGCTCACAAATAGTGTTGTAGTCAAGACCACCTAATCCAAGACCAAGTCGAGACCAAGACCAATGTGAGTTGAGACCGAGTCAAGACCAAGACTTTGAGGGGTTGAGACCAAGACAAGACCAAGACCAAGACAAGACCAAGACTTTGAGGGGTTGAGACCAAGACCAAGACTTTTACCCCTTTTCCACCAAAATGAACCAGGTGCTAGTTCAGAGCCAGTGCTAATCCCAGTTCATAGTTGGTTCGTAGCCACAACAGAGCCAGGTTTTACTTCACTGTATACGTCTCATCTTTCTCAGCAACGCTAGCGAGGCAGCTGCAGTGTTGCCAAGTCCGCGGTTTTCCCACAGAATTGGGCTACTTTATCACTGTTGCCGTAGTCGTGTGCTCTCTCTGGACTCGTTATGATACGGCGATCGGTCTCTGCACAGCACCGCTGCCAACAAGCCTTCCATCAACACTGCAAACGTTGCGTTACTATTGATTCACATGGCTTTACCATCCTACAGCGGCATCAAAACACAACGAAAACACAGCGAATCCAACGCATTCATGCAGCTCGCCGTAATTTGTATAGACGGAGATTACAAACGAGCAGCAGCTGTTAGCTCCATTAGCTGCTATTTCAACAATGGCGGATCTCAAGTTTGTGTTCGTCTTGTTGACCCCGCCCCCAGCGCCTGACGTAATCGGTTCTTACTTCTAGCCCTGTTCTAGCCCAGCAATGTTTTGGTGCTACTTAAGAACCACTTTTCCTGGCTCGGAGCTGGGGCTTTGGGCGTGGAAACACAAAGAACCGATTTGAAACTAGACTCTGGCTCCGATCTAGCTCTAGCACTGCCTTGGTGGAAAAGGGGTATCTGAGGGGTTGAGACCAAGACCAAGACAAGATCAAGGCTTTGAGGGGTTGAGACCAAGAAAAGATCAAGACCAAGGCAGGGGCGAGACAGAATCAAGACCAGACCAGCACTCCTTAAATTCATAGAGATCCACATTACCACCTGAGAAATGACTTATAACTTATAATAAATTACTTATAATAAATATGACACTATATAGAGCTGTTATACCAATCAAATGAAATCATTAACAACTAAATTCATCTTTGCGCTACAGAGGTGATACAGAAGATGCATCTGAATTGGTGAATTACAAATGCATAAATAATGTTGAGGATAATGTTTTAAAAATGGCACAGAAATACTCTGTCATACGTCCAACTCATTTGAAACTTTGTCCATGTTTAGCATGAGAATCAACTCTTGAACAGTGTAAATCAGTCAGAATGCATGAACTAGCATTAGACCCCATGTTCAAATCAATTAAACAGATACTTTTATTTTAGCAATGTATTAGTAAATGTTGAAATTAACATTCAAATAAGATGAATTAATGCTTTAGAATTATTTTTCGTAATGTTGACTCATGTTAACCTTGTTGTAAAGCGTTTTTTCAGTGAGGTCCAAAAGTCAGAGACACAGACTCTTACATTGAGATTGTGATTTATACTGAAAGTTTTAGCATTTATGATGTAAAACGAAGTCTTTAAGAGACGAATCAAATACTAAGACATTCTCAAATTCATGTTAATTTTGGTTGTGCTATTAAAATGCTTTTTTTTTGTGGCTTCAAGCCTTACATAGGTGGTCCGAACCCCTCAAAGTCCTGTAATCCTCACCTGCTAATGCATCTCTAATCCTCGAGCAGGAGCAGCTTGAGTAGTTTCATTAGCATGTGCTGATGAGAGGCGATCTGGCACTGAATTTGTTCTTTTTAATGTTTTACTGAGTCATCACTGCGCTTGTCAACCCCAGAATCTCTCGTACTGAAAAGAGAAAATGTTACCACTACGGCAAAAGGTCATTTCTGACACGGCGGCAGATGTAGGGATGAAGTTATCAAATGATATTTTCTGAAAGTTCATTCAGCACTTGAATTGGTCAAAAAGAACGATTGCGCTCTCAAATCACTGTGAACTTTGTCTTATGTCAAAAAATAGCCGCTCATTGGCCTCGTTCTTGAGCAGAATACATTTCGGTCGCAATACTTTAGTTTTTGGTTCCAAATTATATTGTCTGTTTATTAGTTCTGATAAAGTACATATTAATGCCTTATTCCGCATGAGCATATTCTACATCCATTAATCCAATACCCAATACCTAAACGTAACAACTACCTTATATTATTAATAAGCAGTAGTAGGATTTGAGTGAGTTTGACAAGGGCCAAATTGTGATGGCTAGACGACTGGGTCAGAGCATCTCCAAAACTGCAGCTCTTGTGGGGTGTTCCCGGTCTGCAGTGGTCAGTCTCTATCAGAAGCGCTCCAAGGAAGGAACAGTGGAGAACCGGCGACAGGGTCACGGGCGGCCAAGGCTCATTGATGCACGTGGGGAGCGAAGGCTGGCGGGGGCAGTGTGATGCCTTGGGCAATGTTCTGCTGAGAAACCTTGAGTCCTTCCATCCATGTGGATGTTACTTTGACCTGTACCACCTACCTAAGCATTGTTGCAGACCATGTACACTCTTTCGTGGAAACGGTATTCCCTGGTGGCTGTGGCTCTTTCAACAGATAATGCGCCGCCACAAAGCACAAATGCTTCAGGAATGGTTTGAGGAGCACAACGAGTTTGAGGCGTTGACTTGGCCTCCAAATTCCCCAGATCTCAATCCAATCGAGCATCTGTGGGATGTGCTGGACAAACAAGTCCTCGCAACTTACAGGACCTAAAGGATCTGCTGCTAACATCTTGGTGCCAGATACCGCAGCACACCTTCAGGGGTCTAGTGGAGGCCACGCCTCGACGGGTCAGGGCTGTTTTGGCAGCAAAAAGGATACCAACATCTGTATATACACCCAATAATCTAGTGCAAACCTCATGTCAGCTCATCATAATGTCTAATTTGTTTATCAAAACAGCTTAACATACTTGAGTGCATTCTAATTAATATTTATGATTCCGGTGCCTCTGTCTCCACTACTTTTAACACAAAGTGATGCCGGTTTTGAAGGTCCCTAAGATGCAGTGCTGAGAGTCCGACCTTGTAATGGAGGGGTCAGAGGTGTAATTTTTCCGAAGGACGAGTTCAGTGTTCCCATTAGTTGGGCACGGCGCGGGAATTCATTAGAAGCATGTGCAGCCCTATAAATGATAAATGGTCTCCAGTAAGTGGATGCAAGTTGAGGCTATGTATGTCACTCTCTAAGTATTGCGTTATGCATTCTGATGCCGTACTCAGAGCAACCAGGGCAGCAATTGTAATGCATTCTCAATTATTTCTCTTTCTGTTGTCTCGTGTCACGTTAACCTTCCTCGCCTCATCACCGCGCCCTGTTTATCTCCGCTGACCTTTCTTGTGATCCCATAGCACAGCTGATCATTTCTAACATCTGTTTGTGAAAGGGCAAATAAGTGTAGTCACAGTTCAGTGCGGTTTAACTGTGACCTCAGGGCAAAGATGAGGCAAACTTGTTAGGGAATTATAAGAGTAACAGACTCGTACAACTGTTTACTCGCCTCGCCCCGTCTAATGTCATTCTCGTTACTCTTCAGTGCTGTTTTGTTCTTGAGCGAGTCTTGTGTTTTTGAATGAATCTTTTGAGTGAATCATTCTTGTTCACATTCATGCACTATGAGGGAGCTTTTTATTGGCTAAATGTGTGTTTCATGAGTCAAGTCATTGTGTTTCAGAGGCTGTTAGTTGATTTTGTTAGTTGAATGAAACAAAATATATAATTAAATATAATTGCAATGAAAATATTGTATGACAATTACATTGTATAATTGTTTAAGTTCGTGTATTAACCCCTTTGTGTTCAGAGATCGCCGACGGCCCCGCGTTTGATAGTGTTTACATTGATCGCTAGTTTACAATATCATTTTGTCAAGTAATAAGGTCAACCAGTACATTGTTTGAAAGATAAGAGACTGCAGATTCGTATCTGTATAAGCATTATACAATCAAGATAACTTTGCAACGTTTTTTTGTCATTCTGTATGAATCTAAACAATGTGATATGACAACAAAGAGAGAGGATGTCCCTTACCTTTTTGTGCTTTGGAAATGTAATGTTTGGCAGAATAATGGTGACTTCGACCTTTTTTCCATGGGAAGAGTGCAGTGTACGATGTCCATAGTAAATATTTGTCCAAAATCAAGCAAACTGGTAAAAAAAGCTATAGAACTTCTGTTGTTTACTTCCTGAAGTTTACTAATCACAAGGACGCGGTCCTGTTTATTTGATGAACTGTACGCATGAAGCGCATTATTCAATGAAATATAACGTATCAATGTATTTAGTAGAGTGTCTGGAACTGAATGAGAACCGCCCAGAAGATATCTGATGAAAACTAGCCACGCAATTTTAGAAAAGATTGAAAGATGACAGTCACTTTTGGTGACGCATGATTATCCACATGCAAATGTGTTTGGTAAAAAAAAATAAAAACAGCAATGGGAAAGTCTTGTGTTGTCATCTAACATGTAGTCTATGCAATAACGAATACGCCGATGTGTTGATTAGCATAAATCTCGCGAGTATCACATTGTATTTTTGTTTGCGTAACCATTTGCATCCTGGAAAATTACTCACGCGCGCCCCTCGAGCAGTGTTGCCAAGTCCGCGGTTTTCCCGCGGAATTGGGCTACTTCAACACTGTTGCCGCGGGCTGTTTTTCATGTCCGCGGGTTGAAGCGTTCCCAATTATATGATATTTAGCCCCGGGAATGCGAATTTTAGTAGGCAACCATGCCAAAAAAACACATATTTAACCTCCCAATTGCGGTTAAATCTCCCCCTGAAACGAGATTGGGCTTGTTTTGGGCTAGTTTTGAGTAGCAATTGGGCGGGTTTTGTTGTGAAAACCTGGCAACCCTGTACACTAGCTCACTAGCGCTCGCTCTGTCAGCATTCGCCTGCAATGGATCCACGCCGAGATCGGTAAGTGTCTACATTTAGTACGTTTTTGTTGCTTTGTTTTGTAGTTTTGTGTTTCTACACTATTACGGCTTATTAGTACATTCAAGTACCGCAAAAGTCCTTTTTTATTCAAGTGCTGAGTTAGAAGCTAGTGATGTAAGTTGTAACAATGTATCGTGGATAGTGAAAATCTGTATTGTGTATATTTCACCCAAAATAAAAATGACAGTGTGAGGAAAAAGTTAAATTTCACAGTGTTTTAGTGTCAGTACTACATTCAATTACTATAAAATGTTGAATATAATGTATAGTAATGCAATGGGGGAATATTTGTGGGACCTGATAATGACAAATGTCTTATGTTGCCACTAAAAAGTGACCAGCAATATTTTAAATATATCTAGTCAGTGAGTGGGTGAGAGTGTAAGCATATTTGTCTAAAATAATTCAGTCTTTTTGGCTATTATCACCAGAATAGTTTTTACTCTGTTGTCACCATTGTCCTGTGCGTAGTACTTTGTGGTAAGCAAATAATGTGAAGCAAGTAATGTTTCTTGAGAGAAGAAACTGTTTTGGGGTATGATTATTGTCTGATTACAGTCTGAGTCATTAGCTGGTAGTGTAAATGTTTCAATAAGGGAAACAACAGAGTGGGTATGGAGGTAGATCACTGTATGTGAAAGATCCTTTGAATTTGAATAGAAAATTTGTAAGCTTGTGTAAATGTGCCATCAGGGCAACAATAGAGTGGGTATGTAGGTAGATCACTGTATGTGAATGATTCTTTGAATTTGAATAGAAAATCAGTAAATATGCACATACATGCATTTTTATAAACATTTAGGGGTGAAAAATATACCAGAGAAAGTATATAAATTGAGCTTTGTCATGTAGTAATGAGAAAATAGATTGAAATGATCAAACAAACCGGTTATACCTCATGGTAAAAGGTGGTTACCAAGTGTCCCTTTGGAGTCTCCAAGTGGCCTTTTTGGAAAGGTGCCTAGACATACTCCGAACTAAATGCTTGTAAAAAAGTCATTTTGGCTTGTATCAACTTCAAATTTGAAACGTACATTTAAAAGACATGTGGCTTTAGTTTACTTGTGTTTCCAGATCCATATATATTTCTGCCTTATGTATTTTTCTTGTTCATAAACCGTTATAATTTTTTTTTTAATTGTCCATTGTGTTTGAGCTTATTTATCTCTCTACTAGTAATTTCTAGAGTAATTTTGAGTCTTTCATGGTAAACTGTCAAGTGTCAGCTTTCAAATGATACCTTTGATTTGTGTGTAGTCAGAAGGACTCATTAGCAGCAACAATTTTATTTTGGGTATGTCATTTTGCACTCCTTTGCCAAAAGTGGGGGTGACTGGTAAGGGGTTAATGCATTTGTTAAATTTTTTGGGATGAAAGAGGGAAAGGCAACCATATATATATATATATTAGTGGTGGGCCGTTATCGGCTTAACGTGCTGCGTTAACGTGAGACTCTTATCGGGCGATAAAAAAAATGATCCCCGTTAATCTATTCTCAAAGTTGGGTTGGGAACTGGGTCTATACTACGCAAGCTATGATGACTTTCACCTTGATATTTTACACCTAGCCGAATTGCACTGTAGGGGGCGAGAGAACGAGTCTTCGAACCTGTGTGTATGTCTACTAGTGTTGTCAAAAATATGGATATTTCGCTATGTATCGATACTGAAATATCTGAAACGATACAATACTCATTTTCTACAGTATGGATATCAGCTGCGCTCTCCTTGACCCGCACCGCCTCCTCTCATTCAGTCGGTTAATCCTCTGAACATGGCGAACGCGTGTTCTGCTGGACTTTTGTTAGTATTGGTGTGACCGGTCTGAATTTCGCGCGGGGTTGCACATAACGTTAACTCTACTAATTCCCGCAGATTTCGCGCTCGCATCTGAAGCGCACACACACACACACCGTAATAAAGCCGCCTCTGACATACAAGTGCAAAAATGAGCTCCTTTTTCCAGCTTATTAATGGTCAAATACACTCAAAAATGTCTCAATGGCCATCTTGGTGAGTTTTAACGTAAACACAGTCGTAACCAGCTCGCAGGAACAGTGTTTGGATATGCGTGCGTCAGGTCTTAAAGGGACAGAAGTTATTTATTATTCAAAATACAAAAACACAAATGATCACTTACGAGCACACATATTCTGAATATATATATTAGTGCTGTCAAATCGATTAATCGCGATTAATCGCACCCCAAATAAAAGTTTGTGTTTACTGTTTGCATAATAAATGTGTGTATACTGTGTATAATTATTATGTATATATAAATACACACTCATTCATGTATTTAATGTGTATATATATATATATATATATATATATATATATATATATATATATATATATATTGATTTATTTATTTATTTATATTTTATATATATAAATATAAAAAAATCTTAAATATATACATGCATGTGTGTGTATTTATATATATATATATATATATATATATATATATATATATATATATATATATATATATATATATATATATATATATATATATATATATATATATATATATATATATCATGGTATATGGTTATGGATAAATATTCATATTTATATAAGGACACTCAACAGATACTTGTTTCATTTGTGAAGAACTTTAGGCGAATCTGTTGCACGAACAATTCAATGACTCACTGATGTGACTCAAAAAACACTTGTGAAATGATGTAGGGGTGTATCCAGGATGATTGGGACACTTTTTCCAAGTCATCTCAATGGCAAAAAGTGTCCCAATCACCCAGAATTCACTGACAGAAAATCTGAACGAATCAGTGAACGAACTGTTCTGGAGAACTCCAAACGATTCAGTTGGAATGATTCAAAAGATTGCTCAGATGAATTAAAATCCCCTGCACTACAACGCCAGCCTGTATTTCCCAATCCTCCCCCTCATCTGTACTTCAAACAAGGCCTGTTTTCTTCCTACATCTGTGAGAGAACAGGCAATTGAGGGCCACTAGAGGACTGGTATTAGTGGAAGAGAGCTAGAAAAGGTGGAAAGACAAGAGCAGAGAGGAGGAGAGTACGCATCCATGCATGACAATGAGGATAGCATTCAATTAGCAGCAGTTCATGGCCTCTGATGTTGATTACCTAAGACAGGCGGCCAATCCTGGTCTCTCACTGATTAAAATGAAAGAAGGCCGGGAGAGGACAGAACGAACAGAGCGGGAAGTGTTATACTCCTTGCGGTCCGAATAGGTACAGAGTGTAGAAGAGGGTACAAGTGGGTAGAATGGTAATTGGGTGAATGTCTCAAAACCTGTCAAGGATGTGACCGTGGCAAGGAAATACTGAGAAATTATATTTTGCTTTAAAGGGGTCATGGACTGAGAAATCAACTTTTCCAGCTTTTGACATATAAGAGGTCATCATACTATGAGAATTTTCAGAACTGAAGACTTCTTTGTTAGTCCAAAAATAGCTTTTATTGTAACCAAGCCCAGAGAACGACTCGTTGTGGAATGAGCCTATCAGTGAAAGACCATCGCAACTTTGGCCCCGCCCACTGGAGTGTTAGTGAGATGATGAGGAGAGAGGAGCGATACAGGATCACTGGACTAAAAAGGCCTTTTATTTCTAAATCATGACCATTTTTTATGTAAAAAATATAATAACATTATAAGTGCACCCCAGGAAACATTATAAAACAATGCAGTTCATGACCCCTTTAAGAAACTGAGACCTATTAAGAATTTTTGTGACAATTAAAGCAAACATGATATTAAAAATGGCCATATTTACTTTCTTAATGCATGTTTTTGGGCATATTTTGATGAATCAGTGCATGTTATTCTGAATAGCTAAATAGTTACACATCGTTATAGCAAACCAGTGTTATTTTAAGTATCACTGAGATGCTTTACTCTTTATTTTCCATTTTCATTTTAATATAATATCGTTTTTCAAAGTTTTTGTTTATTTTTTTTTTTTATATTTTAAGTTAAACTATAGGCAAGACAAGGAAAGGAAATGTTGGCAACTGAGCTGAAATGAAACACAGAGCAATTATTAAGTGCAAATATTTACACGTATTCTGCCCACTATTATCTGATTGAGCCAGAGTAAATTACAAAACAGAGTAAATTAAGAAACCTGTCTGATAACAGGAGCAGTGACATGGAGAGAAAGGCATCCATTTATGGTTTTAATAAATATAATCATATACACAGAATTTGTTGTTATTATCGCATAGCCTATACTGTTTTATGATGTACTGGAATAGTATCTGCCACTATTAGCACTAAGTATAAATGGCATCTAACTACTATTTGCACTTTATACAACGGAAATACTGCTATTTTTACTAAGTGTAAATAGCATCTATCATTAAGAAAATACTGCTATTTGCACATAGTTTATGTATTATCGTATGCTATATTAGTTAACATTTGTTTCATTTCAAGTGACACATTTTTTTATGGTTAAAAAACTCTGAAACCCACATTTGGTCTTTTCATGGTCAATTACTGATGGATATAACAAAGTCCCGTCCTCCATTTCACTCAGAAATGCATTTAATTACAAATTAAAATGGCCTTTAAGCACATTTCCCAATTCTAATTACTGTAATGCAAAAAGAAAAAAAGTTATATATTAGTATATATTATTTAAAGTGGGGAAAAAACTATGAATTTATATATCAAGATTTAGGTTATACTATCTTTAATTTGTGCTAATTAAAAAAAAAAAATATATATATATATATTGTGGCATTTTTAAATTAAATTACAGTAACAATTTAAAATTAAATTTATAGTCACCTTTAAGAATAAAAATGGTGTACTTGAAGTCTTGAAAATAATGCATGAAAATAATGAATTTTATGCTTAATTTTTTAATGAAAGGACCTAAAATTAGACTTAATTTTCATTATGTAAAATATGTTTTTATTAGATTTTTGAGGCTCGTGTTACAGGTCTGCAATCCCACGGGACCTGACGCAGGGACAAGTTTTGAATTGCTATCCCGCAAAACATAATTATCTAATATAACAGCATGCACAAGACTGTCACTGGAGATTAGAAGTGTTGTGTGTGTGGAAATTGGACAAAATAGCCTATAGACACTAAAACAAGACAGAGACTAACTGGACCGGGACTGAAAAATCCTACTTGTTTTGGGACGGGAGTGGGATAAAATATAACATATTGTCAGCAGGAGACCTTAGACTGATGAGATTCTGCCAATTAGGAGAATCTGGGTGGGGCTTAGCAGGGCAGCGCTGTCTCTGATTGGTCAGGTATGGTGGCTATAAATAATTATTCACCTATTTTTTCTCATCGCTGTGTGTTTTCAACTCCGTGTCATTATTCTGCTGGCGAATTAACATCTAGACATCTTTATTTTGAGACTGGAAAAGGCTTTTCACGTGCATTTGTAGATACCACTCTTGGATTTAATGCATGTCCTATTGTTGTTTTTAGTGCACACGTGTCTCGAGGAGAAAGCTTTGTGAGATTTGACTGCGTCCCACAGGGGGATTGGGCTTTCTGAGCCGTCAAGCGGCCCTTGAGGAAGACCTCTTTTGTCTCGTAGGCCACGGTTATTAGCCGAGCGACAACATTGGCCGTCCCGCGGGACGGAGGCGTCTCATCAGGCACTTGTGAGTTTAAGTCGCTCCCTTGATATGGCTGTAACGTATGCAACGAACGTGTCTTTGGGTTCATATTACAGCGCAGATTTAAAGGTCACGCTGTAACTAACACAGCAAAACACAATGACATTATAACTAACCAGCCGAAGCGCTCAACTGCTTTCCGACTCTCGGCATGTTTATTCACTCTCCCTTCCTGATAGAATTTGTCACTGATGATATTTGCGGATGATGGACTTGTTATGTGTGCGTCATGCTTAATTTTCAACGTAAAAGGCCCAATGCTGTCTGCATCACCTCGGTCATTCATCATATTGACAGTTATATTATTTATCATCAAGATGGATCATCTACTAATTTGTACAGCCAGTATCGTCTCTATTGGGTAGCGCTTGCCTGCCTTTCATCGCCAAAGACTCCTGCACTTTAAAGGCCATTTTAATTGAATGTCTTCATGGTAAGATTGGTAGCGAGTCGCTGAAGAAATCCATCATAAATTCCCTTGGCAGACTTTCTATTTAAATCCTACAACGTCTCATTTAATGTTACCGGCGACTGCGTCAGGTAACGGCAGTCAAACATCACAGTGTGTTTGTGTGTTCGCTGTCTGTTTCTCTTCAAATCACTCGTCAAAAACTGTGTGTGCGTAAAAATAAACACTGACGTTAACACTAGTCATTTTCCAGTCAACACTGGAAGAATCAAAGCTGCACGTCAGCTCAAAACAGTCACTGACTTAATTCACAATTTTACTGTATTTTTTAATCAAACAAGTCCAAAAACGCATTATTTTCACATATTCTCCATTGTTGCGGCTCCTCTTTTCCCAGTCTGTCAGTAACGCTCTGTTTAGTTCCTGTCTCTATAAAGCCCCTCCTTCTGAAAAGCACACTGTGCTCTGATTGGTCGGCTGGAGCAGTGTGTTGTGATTAAAAGGGGACCTATATGCAAAATTCACTTTTACATGGTGTTTGAACAAAAAATGTGTCGGCAGTGTGTGTACACAACCACCCTATAATAGTAAAAATCCATCTACTTGTCTTTTTTAATCCCCATAAATCATAAGCAGTGTATCATGGTGCGTTCACACCAGATGCAAATGAAGCGTTAAGCGTGAGTGATTTACATGTTGAGTCAATGCAAAGACGCGAATACACATTCTGCGACGCGATTCGCACGAATGAGATGGAGCCAATGACATGGCGCGAATTCGGACGTGATTCGCGCGAGTTGAAAAATCTGAACTTTGCCGGATATTCGCGCTGTGTTAACCAATCAGGAGCTTGCTCTACACTGTAAAAAATGTTCGGCCTCTCCAATTGAACATTTTCTAGTGACTGATCGCATCTACATTTTTCAGTTGGCCAAATTGAATTTCTGTGAATTGATACAATTTTATTATTAAAAAATTGAGATGTGATCAGTCACTAGAAAATGTTCAATTGGAGACCTGAAATTTTTTACAGTGTAGTAGAGACAACAATGAGGACAAAATCATATGTGGATACCCGGAGCTGTACGATAACTTTATAGAAACCGGAATAAAAAGGATCTTGCTTGGAAGAAAGTGAGTGAGGAGGTCGGACAGTCTGGTGAGATGTAAAAAGTGCTCTTTACTCAATTTGAGCGATATATATATATATATATATATATGAAAAATAGCCAGCTACTATTCACGCCGGTATGTTGACGGAAGTTGTGGGATTCATGTGTTGTGTGATATCTCTGCGCCCAAGTAGCAGTGCTTCGCCTGTGCTTCTCCATAATATAGTCCCAAATCAATATCTGCCTAGGAAATCGCCTAGTCTTAATCTGCATCGCTATTTGTACTCGTTGTAAATACGCAGGCCACAAGAAGTAATTAGGTGGGGTTTTTTTTTTTTTTTTGATCACTTTTACTCGGGACATGCTACCTGGCAACATAGGATTCCATTCATTATGCTAAGCTAAGCTAGCGGCGATCCTCCCAAACTAAAACAATGCATGCACTAGGGGTGGTTAATCTGTCTGATTTCCCGATTCGATTCGATTACGATTATTGAAGTCCCGATTCGATTACAGTCGATTTTCGATTATTAACGATTCTCGATTAGCGATTATTGATTTTCCATTTCACAACAGTAAACGAAAATACACTACAAAGTGATTGCAGTATAAAAAAAAAGTCAGCTACTGAATTACTTAACTCTTTTATTGAGTAACAACAACTCAAAGCACTTGTGGTGTAGTGTCATGTAGTTACACAGAAATGAATACATCACATTGTGTTGTGACTCATCAAGTTGAACTAAACAATAACAAATAAATGAAAGGCTTATTTCCTTTAGGAAGTAGATCAGAACCAACATACTGTAGAAATTGGACAATTTTCTTCTAGAAAGACAACGTGTTCAGGTGGAGGAAGACTGCAGGTTGCAGTCGAAACATGTCAAGGTAAAGAAGTTTTCTCCAAACACCTTGTCTTTCTAGAAGAAAATTGTCCAATTTAATCATTAAGAAGAAAAAATGAACATTTTTGAACAACTTACTGTAGCTTCAGCTTATATACTGTACTGTAGAACACAGTGACAAAATGTCAAGAGTGATGGATGCGGTGCGCGCGTGAGGGGGGCGGGAACGCGTGGAACGCTCGAGCTCCTCTCATTCGTTTCCTGACGTGAGAAAGACAAAAGGGGAAAAAAACGCCAGAAGAAAAACGGGTTCGTGTCGGAGGAGTGTCGAGGCCCGTTCGGTTCCGTGAGCGGGAGCCGCGGGTCGGTGCAGCGGAGCAGGGTTTCCAGCATCAGTCCGGCTGTGTGTGTGTGTGTGTGTGTGTGAGATCCGCTCATCGCGTCCTCAGGATCGCCTTAATTCCCGCGAATGTGCGCGTCGATGTGTGTCGCGCTCGCTCATCTGAAGCGCTCATAAATCTGCGGATTGAAGGCGTTTATTCGGTGTTTGTGCGCGAATCTGAGCCGTGCTAACGCGCTAATGCTAATGTGCCTGAGCTCCAGAGGAGGCGAGGCAGGATGATTTCTAGAGTGTTCCCTCAGAATCATCTCAGCATTAACGACAGATTTACATTCATCTAATGAACACACACACACACACACACACACACACACACACGGTGGTAGAGTCAGGTTTAGATAAATAAAAAAATCGATTTTTGAAAATTTAATGATCGATTCATGCTCGTCCATAACATACTCGCGATTAATCGATAATCGATTTTTTTCACCACCCCTAGCATGCACTGAGACAAAAATGCATTTGCCCCAGTGTTCATTTTGACAGCATATTTTGATTTAGTTTTCATAGTCTTTTGACTAAAATGCCATTTAATTTTAGTCATATTTTAGTCACCTGAATTGTTTTTAGTTTTAGTCTAGTTTTAGTCGACTAAATATCATAAGATTTTAGTCGACTAAATCTACTGTAGATTTAGTCTCCCAAAATCTAATGAGTTTAGTTAAATTTTAAGCATTTGAGCTCCATTTAATTTTGACATAATTTTGTTTTTGACATTAAAAATACACGAAAGAGCTCAATTCACTTTTTTGTTTGTTTTTTAAAAACATCTATATAGTTTTTATAACTCTGTATTTCTGTTTTAGTTAGTAGGCCATATCAGGTAAAGCTAAAGCTTCAAATAAGTTTCTTTTTTATTTTATTTTTTTATTTCAGTTAACATTTATTTAATTTCAAGTAATTATTTATTTTAATGGTTTTAGTGAACTATTATAACCCTGATACTTTATTGAATATGTGTCAAATATATGGGTCTTTTCTCCTGACTATGAATTAAATGGGAATGAAATGAAATACAGTTTATTGTGGAACCAAAAACGAATATATAATGCGTGACTTTTAAATTATAAACAAGCTCGAAATACACATGACTCTTATTTTGAAACGTCTGTGCCTTACTGTTGCAGGAGCTCATTCAAGTTCAGGAGATAAAATATGCATTGTTACAACCGTCTAAAACACATTACTATATAAACATCATAAAGTAAAAGTTGTCCTTATTCATCAGCTTTAGTTCATAAACAATTGCCTGGCATAAATGTGTGTTATTGATTGATTGTGAGCCGCTCTGGAGCGCTGGATTGGGGATGTGTGAGCCTGTAGAAGTGCAACAGAGCCGTGTTTTCCAGCGGTTAGATCAGCACGTTCAACTCAAATGTGTGCATCTGTTACACAGGACATCAGTTCTGACTGGATCTCTTCCCTAATCAACCCTCCCTAACATTTTCGTCTCGTTTTTATTTGTTGACGAAAATGACAGTAAGTTTTCGTCATCGTTTTTATCATCCAACACTAGTTTTTATTTAGTTATCGTCTCGTTTTCGTCAGTGAAAAAGGTTGTTGACGGAAATTTTGACGAAAATTATTCGTCTACGAAATTAACACTGATTTGCCCACATATATAAATGTAGGAAAGAAGTTGAATAAGCCCTATTTCTAAAAACGGTGGAGTGTTCCTTTAAGTAAAGTAATAAAGTATTTGTACTTCGTTACATTCCACCACTGATCATTGTATAAAATTAGGGATGCACCGAATCCAGATTTTTGGGGTTCGGCCGAATACCGAATCCACTGGTTAAGATTCTGTCGAATCCGAAACCGAATACCGAATCCACTGGTTAAGATTCTGTCGAATCCGAAACCGAATACCGAATCCACTGGTTAAGATTCTGTCGAATCCGAAACCGAATACCGAATCCACTGGTTAAGATTCTGTCGAATCCGAACCCGAATACCGAATCCACTGGTAAAGATTCTGTCGAATCCGAAACCGAATACCGAATCCACTGGTTAAGATTCTGTCGAATCCGAAAACGAATACCGAATCCACTGGTTAAGATTCTGTCGAATCCGAACCCGAATACCGAATCCACTGGTTAAGATTCTGTCGAATCCGAAACCGAATACCGAATCCACTGGTAAAGATTCTGTCGAATCCGAAACCGAATACCGAATCCACTGGTTAAGATTCTGTCGAATCCGAAACCGAATACCGAATCCACTGGTTAAGATTCTGTCGAATCCGAAACCGAATACCGAATCCACTGGTTAAGATTCTGTCGAATCCGAAAACGAATTCCGAATCCACTGGTTAAGATTCTGTCGAATCCGAAACCGAATACCGAATCCACTGGTTAAGATTCTGTCGAATACGAAACCGAATACCGAATCCACTGGTTAAGATTCTGTCGAATCCGAAACCGAATACCGAATCCACTGGTTAAGATTCTGTCGAATACGAAACCGAATACCGAATCCACTGGTTAAGATTCTGTCGAATACGAAACCGAATACCGAATCCACTGGTTAAGATTCTGTCGAATACGAAACCGAATACCGAATCCACTGGTTAAGATTCTGTCGAATCCGAAACCGAATACCGAATCCACTGGTTAAGATTCTGTCGAATCCGAAACCGAATACCGAATCCACTGGTAAAGATTCTGTCGAATCCGAAACCGAATGCTGAATCCACTGGTTAAGATTCTGTCGAATCCGAAACCGAATACCGAATCCACTGGTTAAGATTCTGTCGAATCCGAAACCGAATCCCGAATCCACTGGTTAAGATTCTGTCGAATCCGAAACCGAATCCACTGGTTAAGATTCTGTCGAATCCGAAACCGAATACCGAATCCACTGGTAAAGATTCTGTCGAATCCGAAACCGAATCCCGAATCCACTGGTTAAGATTCTGTCGAATCCGAAACCGAATCCCGAATCCACTGGTAAAGATTCTGTCGAATCCGAAACCGAATACCGAATCCACTGGTTAAGATTCTGTCGAATCCGAAACCGAATACCGAATCCACTGGTTAAGATTCTGTCGAATCCGAAACCGAATACCGAATCCACTGGTTAAGATTCTGTCGAATACGAAACCGAATACCGAATCCACTGGTTAAGATTCTGTCGAATCCGAAACCGAATACCGAATCCACTGGTTAAGATTCTGTCGAATCCGAAACCGAATACCGAATCCACTGGTTAAGATTCTGTCGAATCCGAAACCGAATACCGAATCCACTGGTAAAGATTCTGTCGAATCCGAAACCGAATGCTGAATCCACTGGTTAAGATTCTGTCGAATCCGAAACCGAATACCGAATCCACTGGTAAAGATTCTGTCGAATCCGAAACCGAATCCCGAATCCACTGGTTAAGATTCTGTCGAATCCGAAACCGAATCCCGAATCCACTGGTAAAGATTCTGTCGAATCCGAAACCGAATACCGAATCCACTGGTTAAGATTCTGTCGAATCCGAAACCGAATACCGAATCCACTGGTAAAGATTCTGTCGAATCCGAAACCGAATGCTGAATCCACTGGTTAAGATTCTGTCGAATCCGAAACCGAATACCGAATCCACTGGTAAAGATTCTGTCGAATCCGAAACCGAATCCCGAATCCACTGGTTAAGATTCTGTCGAATCCGAAACCGAATCCCGAATCCACTGGTAAAGATTCTGTCGAATCCGAAACCGAATACCGAATCCACTGGTTAAGATTCTGTCGAATCCGAAACCGAATACCGAATCCACTGGTTAAGATTCTGTCGAATCCGAAACCGAATACCGAATCCACTGGTTAAGATTCTGTCGAATCCGAAACCGAATACCGAATCCTACTCCCATCCTCAGTCCACAGTAAACACATTAATGAAATAAACAGCGTCCACAGCAGTGTATTTTTCATTTTGCAAATCGAACATGTAGCTCGACTTGAATCGCCTTCTTTTGACTGAGAGTACTGCCAAACATCACTTTTTCTGCTCACGAGTTCCATTTTGACTTTCTCAAAGCCTGCATTCGAACGGTCCACCTAGTAAACACCTTTCCGTAATCAACCGCGGAGTCATTACGTCGACCAGCATAGCGTGCATAGTGCAAGCCTAGGGTTCGGTTCGGTTCGGTGGAAAAAAATTCTAAGGTTCGGCAGAAACCGAACCCCGTTAAAAAGCCCAATATTCGGCTGAATCCTGGATTCGGTGCATCCCTATATAAAACCCACCCTGGCAATTTGATTGGTCTGAACAGCTCTGGTTCAAGCATAATTGCTCCACAATGGATCAAGTCCAGACCCAACTTCCCGACCTCAAATGTTGTGGGCGGGGCTAAGTTCGGCTGGCATCCAGGCTAGCATGAGTATGCATTGGAGATGCATATTTTGTTAATAAAGTGGTAAATTATGTTTTTTTTTGTGCAAACAAAGCACTCGCGTAGCTTCATAAAGTTGAGGTTGAACCACTGGAGTCACATGGATTACTTTAATGAGGTCTTTACTGCCTTTCTGGGGCTTGAAAGTGGTAGTTATGTAGCTGTCAATGTAGGGACAGAAAGAACACACTTCATATGTGTTCTGAAGATGAACGAAAGTCTTACAGCTTTCGAACGGCATGAGGGTGAGAAATTAATGACAGAATTGTCATTTCTGGGTGAACTAACCCTTTTAAGGAACATCTTTGTGTTTAAACCAGCGCATCAGTTTCTGCTATGCATTAAAACGTGTCGTTTTCTCATGTCACTCTCTCTCTCTCTCTTCCAGAGAGATCTCAACCTTTCACTATGCCGGTGTTATGTTGACACAGACACACAGAGCTTGACTAAAAAGGGTGATAGACAGTTTTGATGTCCAGCGATGAGAAGAAAGCAAGGCGTGTGGAACTGAGTAAAGGACGAGAATAACAAGCTTGCGTTCCCTTTAATCCCACTGCTCTCCACTGTGCCACAGATACTGGCTTTGTGTTGTTTGTTTCATGCTTAATAATGTTTCCCAAAGCCACTGACCTACTCAATTAAATTCCGGACGAATTCTGTCTGGCGGCTTATTATTTTTATTTAAGGAGAAAAAAGAAGACAAATAAATCATCACAATTTGAACATTCAGACATCAGTGGGAATGATAAACAGGCGGATGGGAATCTGTAAATATGATTGCCTCAGTAATTAAGAAGAGAAAGCGAGGGGGAGCGAGAAGAAAGCCGAGCTGAAATGGTTGGAGGAAGGTGTTAGTTCTGTCTGTAATGTGTTTGCCACAAGATTACAAAGAGGAAAACAGACGGATTACTGATGGAGGGAGGGGCTCTGACAGTATTATTGCCGTTTATAATCGCCGCTGTGTTCTGTAAACACTTCATACGTCACTGTTAGTGGTGTATGATTAGATTCATTTAGGGTTGATGCTGGTAACCGATATTTTAACACTGTGATGGGCGGATAGCACTCTGTTTTTTGAGATTGAATTACATTTTTGACCACACTTTTACATGCTTTTTAAAGGGTTAAAACTGGCGTTAAATGCAAACATATAGGATACTTGTTTGCATTAAAATTAGACACTGACTAATAATTGGTTTGACTGATATTTTCTTTACTGATATTCAAACTTAATAGTAGCCATCTACTGGATCGCTAAAGATTTACAGTATACAACACTATTACAAAACTACTGCTGATTGGCTCTCTTTCTCTCTCCTCCCTCATTATGGGTGGACACGCCCCCTACTGCTGATTGGCTCTCTCTCTCTTTCTCTCCTTCCCCATTATGGGTGGACACACCCCCTACTGCAGATTGGCTCTCTCTCTCTCCTCCCCCATCATGAGTGGACACATCCCCCTACCGTTGATTGTCTCTCTCTCTCCACAATCATGAGTGGACACGCCCCCTATTGCTGATTGGCTCTCTCTCTCTCTCCTCCCCCATCATGAGTGGACACACCCCCTACCATTGATTGGCTCTCTCTCTCTCTCCTCCCCCATTATGAGTGGACACGCCCCTTACCATTGATTGGCTCTCTCTCTCTCCTCTACCGTCATGAGTGGACACGCCCCCTACTGCTAATTGGCTCTCTCTCCTCCACAATCATGAGTGGACATGCCCCCTAACGTTGATTGGCTCTCTCTCTCCACAATCATGAGTGGACACGCCCCCTATTGCTGATTGGCTCTCTCTCCTCTCCCCCATCATGAGTGGACACGCCCCTTACCATTGATTGGCTCTCTCTCTCTCCTCCACCATCATGAGTGGACACGCCCCCTACTGCTAATTGGCTCTCTCTCCTCCACAATCATGAGTGGACACGCCCCTTACCGTTGATTGGCTTTCTCTCTCTCTCCTCCCCCATCATGAGTGGACACGCCCCCTACTGCTAATTGGCTCTCTCTCCCCCACAATCATGAGTGGACACGCCCACTACCGTTGATTGGCTCTCTCCACAATCATGAGTGGACACGCCCCCTATTGCTGATTGTCTCTCTCTCTCTCTCCTCCCCCATCATGAGTGGACACGCCCTCTACTATTGTTTGGTCTCTCTCTCTCCTCCCCCATTATGGGTGGACACGCCACCTACCGTTGATTGGCTCTCTCTCTCTCTCCTCCCTCATCATGAGTGGACACGCCCCCTATTGCTGATTGGCTCTCTCTCTCTCTCTCTCTCTCCTCCCTCATCATGAGTGGACACACCCCCTACTGTTGATTGGCTCTCTCTCTCTACAATCATGAGTGGACACGCCCCCTACTGCTAATTGGCTCTCTCTCCTCCACAATCATGAGTGGACACGCCCCCTACCGTTGAATGGCTCTCTCTCTCTCTCTCTCTCCTCCCCCTATCATGAGTGGACACGCCCCTTACTGCTAATTGGCTCTCTCTCCTCCACAATCATGAGTGGACACACCCCCTACCGTTGATTGGCTCTCTGTCTCCACAATCATGAGTGGACACGCCCCCTACCGTTGAATGGCTCTCTCTCTCTCTCTCTCCTCCCCCTATCATGAGTGGACACGCCCCTTACTGCTAATTGGCTCTCTCTCCTCCACAATCATGAGTGGACATGCCCCCTACCGTTGATTGGCTCTCTGTCTCCACAATCATGAGTGGACACGCCCCCTATTGCTGATTGGCTCTCTCTCTCTCTCCTCCCTCATTATGGGTGGACACGCCCCCTACTGTTGATTGTCTCTCTCTCTCTCTCTCTCTCCCCCCCCCCATTATGAGTGGGCATGCTCCCAACTGCTAATTGTCTCTCTCTCCTCCACAATCATGAGTGGACACGCCCCCTATTGCTGATTGGCTCTCTCTCTCCTCCCCCATCATGAGTGGACACGCCCCCTATTGCTGATTGGCTACAAGTGTGCTTGGTCCGATCCACTTTCAAAAGCATTTCTCAGAAATCGCTCACTGCACCTTTGAGTAACTCTTCTCTTTTTTTGCCATGATTACTTTAGACAGCCATTCATTTGCAAAAATCTATCAATCAATCCAGCCAATTGTGCAGGTGTTGCCATAATGCAACTTTTGTTATGCAAGATGAATCTCATGAGATTGCACCTCAACATTTATATTTTGTGAATGTTTTGTGTCAGTAATTCTTTGGAATATACAGAAACGAACAGTTTTGCTAATAAACACCCTAAGATGCGCATGAAACCTCATTATAAGCGTACCAGTTTGCAGGCAAACGTGTTTCATCCCCACAGCGTGTGATTTCGTTTGTATGCATATTTATGCAGATTGCACTGGTCGTTACGTCATGGCGCCCTTTCTGCTGTGATTCCTCCAGAAGGCATGACTTTGCGTGTGCCGCACGGTTCACCGCCACTTCACAGACCTTTATTTGAGCACCAGAGCGTCCTCGCCCAGGACGAGGTGTGCGCTGGCAGCCGTGGTGAAAGGCTGAGATCAATTGTGCCGTTGCGTGTCTGGAACAAAGTGCTGCAACCCCAGTGTTGATGTGGTGGAAATTGCATCTTCAAGGAAACGTGCTTGATGAGATAGTGGGATCAATAGAGAAAGGGATCAGCCGGTGAATGAGAACGTCCCAGCGCTCCGCTCGCTAACCCGCCCTGATGTTCTTATACAGCACGTCTCATCAGCACACGGGCCTACCGGGAACCCAGAGGCCAAACTTTGTCCATCTGGAAGCGTGCATATAGGCCTACTCTCACATGCAGGCAGATGGTAAATTGACCATTCAAAACTAGAGTCTGATCCGGTGCGGCGGTGACGTCAATTTAAAGCAAACCTGAATCAAAATGGACTGTATTTACTTCCAATGCATGTTTCATCAGTACACATCGTTCCATATGCAGTACAGGACAGATTTTACCGTTTTATGTGTGGAAAAAAAGTAAGTGTTCGAAGTTTAGTCAACTTGAAATGTGAAGTAGTACGTGACAACTTGGATATTTGAGTTGAGTAAACGTAACGTTTGAAGGCAGCATGAACACTTAAATAATTTTTAACAGTGATTTGTTTTGGTGTTTATTATTGTAAAAATAATTAATTATATTATTGTTTTACAGTAACATTTTTTGTTAAATATATTTGTTTTTAATGTTTATAGTTTTCACTCATACACATATTTAATTTTTAGTACTTGTCTTCATTTTTATATAGCTAAACTATTTTTGTTTTTTATATTTTAAATTTATCAGTATTCATTTTATTTTAGATTTTTTTATGACTTTTTTTTTTTTAAATAATGATAATAATAATTTGCTTAAATATCCGCATGGTCGCTTAAATATATCTATAAAATAATTTATAGTTATTCTTTTTCATTGTTTATTTTATGCAGTGCATTTGTTATTTTCTAGAAATAATATTTTATATTAATTTGAATATTTTTTTAATAGATATTTTAGAACTAATCTTCTTTTATATATGAACTATTTTGTTTTTTTATATTTTAAATGTATACATTTTTTATCTAAGAACATTTTAAAAATTAATTTTAAATGTATTCATTTTAAATTAGCATTCAGTTATTTAGTTCAAAATAAATTTTAATGAAATATATTGTATTAACGTAATTTTATATTCTTTATATAGAAACTTTTCAAATTTATCTTGTAATAATCTTATTTTTATGTTTATTTTTTTATATTTATGTTTTTCATTTTTATAGTTAACAGTACATTTTATATTTGATATAAATAATATTTTGTATCTTTATGCAGTGTATTTGTTATTTTCTAGAAATAATATTATATATTAATTTGAGTGTTTATTTATAGATATTTTAGTACTAATCTTCTTTTTTATATAAACTATTTTAGTTTTTTATATTTTAAATGTATAATTTTTATCAGTGCTAAGAATTATTTAAAAAAATAATTTTAATGAAATATATTTTATTATCTTTATTTTATATTCTTTATATAGAACATTTTTTAATTTATCTTGCACTAATTTAATGTGTAATGTGTGTTTTTAATATTTAATATTTACGTTTTTTTTTTTCATTTTTATAGTTAACAGTACATTTTATATTTGACATTTTTATCAATTTTTTCCCTTTAAGCAGTGCATTTTTTTGACAAAATATTTTGGTATGTTTTATACTTTATGTTTACATTTATGCATTTGGCAGACGCTTTTACCCAAAGCGACTTACAGTGCCCTTATTACAGGGACAATCCCCCTGGAGGTCCCGCCTTACATTGAATATTCCATTTTTTTACACATCAGATTCCGGAAGTAAATGGGATGCGACCATCACTTCAGGTTGACATGCAGTCGCCCGCAGGCGTTGCTTAGAAGTGCAGTGTGTGATCAGGTGTGTGTGTCTTGTGCAGAGCGCCTGTGATGAGCCCGTATAAGACCGGTCCAATCATTGCTAATGTGCATTGAGACCACGTGTGATGCATACGTAAACATACACACACACACACACCACACTCATGCCAAGTCCAGCAATGCGGCAGATTTCCCCCCCTCCCCACTGTGGCTGTTGCCATGGCAACAAGCTCCGGTTTTCTGGAATTGAAAAGTTGAATCTGACAGGAAGTGTGCGCGTCTCCGGGGGGGGGGGGGATAATAAGGGAGGTGTGGACCAGAGCAGGTGTGGACGAGCGCGGTCCCATGTTTGTTCGTGTCCACGGCGGGGCTGCTGATTGCTACGACAACATTGACTCCGCATGTAAATGTCTCCTGGCCTCGGGGCTCCGCGCAGGTCAAAGGTTCACAAACACAAACACAGGCTCCTGTTGACTTCATCCCACATCTTTACACCCTCCACAGAGATGCCTGTACCAGAGAGAAGCTTGACTTAATAGCACTTTAATATCTCAGTTTTGCTTCTTCTTAAATGTTTCTCCTGAGAATAAGATCCTAGAACTACGGAGTCATTAAAAAGACATTGTGATCAAATATGAGATGGGAGGAAAAAATAGGCTTAGCCTATAGCTCAATGCTTTTTACGTTCGCTTGCAAAAGTTTTCCATTCCCCCAAAAAACTTTTCGCAAGTGAACACAATATTTCTTGGGGGAATGTAAAAGCATTGACATCATTTTTCCTCCCATCTAATTTTTCTTTCCATCACCATGTCCCTTTAGGGACTCCGTACACACCAGATCTAAGTGGTGGGATTTTTTATACTTGATAGATATATATATATTTTTTTCATTTTATATTTTTTAAATTAAATATTGTGGGGGTTTTATACTTTATATTTATACATTTATATATTTTCCTTTTTTTATATTTGCTAGATATAATATTTTTGTTTATTTTATTCTTCAATTTTATTTGGTAGTCATTTATATTTTCATATAAAATATTTTTGTTTTAATACACAGTGAGGAAAATAAGTATTTGAACACCCTGATATTTTGCAAGTTCTCCCACTTGGAAATCATGGAGGGGTTTGAAATTGTCATCGTAGGTGCATGTCCACTGTGAGAGACATAATCTAAAAAAAAAATCCAGAAATCACAATGTATGATTTTTTAACTATTTATTTGTATGATACAGCTGCAAATAAGTATTTGAACACCTGAGAAAATCAATGTTAATATTTGGTACAGTAGCCTTTGTTTGCAATTACAGAGGTCAAATGTTTCCTGTAGTTTTTCAGCAGGTTTGCACTGCAGGAGGGATTTTGGCCCACTCCTCCACACAGATCTTCTCTAGATCAGTCAGGTTTCTGGCCTGTCGCTGAGAAACACAGAGTTTGAGCTCCTCCAAAGATTCTCTATTGGGTTTAGGTCTGGAGACTGGCTAGACCACGCCAGAACCTTGATATGCTTCTTACAGAGCCACTCCTTGGTTATCCTGGCTGTGTGCGTCGGGTCATTGTCATGTTGGAAGACCCAGCCTCGACCCATCTTCAATGCTCTAACTGAGGGAAGGAGGTTGTTCCCCAAAATCTCGCAATACATGGCCCCGGTCATCCTCTCCTTAATACAGTGCAGTCGCCCTGTCCCATGTGCAGAAAAACACCCCCAAAGCATGATGCTACCACCCCCATGCTTCACAGTAGGGATGGTGTTCTTGGGATGGTACTCATCATTCTTCTTCCTCCAAACACGTTTAGTGGAATTATGACCAAAAAGTTCTATTTTGGTCTCATCTGACCACATGACTTTCTCCCATGACTCCTCTGGATCATCCAAATGGTCATTGGCAAACTTAAGACGGGCCTTGACATGTGCTGGTTTAAGCAGGGGAACCTTCCGTGCCATGCATGATTTCAAACCATGACGTCTTAGTGTATTACCAACAGTAACCTTGGAAACGGTGGTCCCAGCTCTTTTCAGGTCATTGACCAGCTCCTCCCGTGTAGTTCTGGGATGATTTCTCACCTTTCTTAGGATCATTGAGACCCCACAAGGTGAGATCTTGCATGGAGCCCCAGTCCGAGGGAGATTGACAGTCATGTTTAGCTTCTTCCATTTTCTAATGATTGCTCCAACAGTGGACCTTTTTTCACCAAGCTGCTTGGCAATTTCCCCGTAGCCCTTTCCAGCCTTGTGGAGGTGTACAATTTTGTCTCTAGTGTCTTTGGACAGCTCTTTGGTCTTGGCCATGTTAGTAGTTGGATTCTTACTGATTGTATGGGGTGGACAGGTGTCTTTATGCAGCTAACGACCTCAAACAGGTGCATCTAATTTAGGATAATAAATGGAGTGGAGGTGGACATTTTAAAGGCAGACTAACAGGTCTTTGAGGGTCAGAATTCTAGCTGATAGCTGCAAATAAGTATTTGAACACCTGTCTGTATCATACAAATAAATAGTTAAAAAATCATACATTGTGATTTCTGGATTTTTTTTTTTAGATGATGTCTCTCACAGTGGACATGCACCTACGATGACAATTTCAGACCCCTCCATGATTTCTAAGTGGGAGAACTTGCAAAATAGCAGGGTGTTCAAATACTTATTTTCCTCACTGTATTTTTGTCTATTTTATTTTATTAAAATTAATTAAATTTGTAGTCTTATTTTTTATATAAAATATTTTTGTTTTAATATATTTTATTTTATTAAAATGTATTAATTTTGTAGTCATTTATATTTTTATATAAAATATTTTAGTTTTAATATATTTTTGTCTATTTTATTTTATTAAAATTAATTAATTTGTAGTAATTTATATTTTTATATAAAATATTTTTCTTTTAATATATATTTTTTCTATTTTATTTTATTAAAATTAATTAATTTGTAGTCATTTATATTTTTATATAAAATATTTTTGTTTTAATATATATATTTTCTATTTTATTTTATTAAACATAATTAATTTTTTAGTCATTTATATTTTTATATAAAATATTTAGTTTGATTTTTTTATTGAAATGTATTAATTTTGTAGTCATTTAAATTTTTTATATAAAATATTTTCGTTTTAATATGTTTGTTTATTTTTATTTTATTCTTTAAAAATGTATAAATTTAGTATTTTTTATTTTATTAAATATTATATATGTATTTTTTATTTGTATATTTGTTAGATTTGTTAAATATTTGTGTTTATTTTAATATTTTTTTTTATATTTATTTTATATTCATTATATTGTATTTTAGATGTATAGTTCTTTGCTTTAGTTTACACATTTATATTTGCTAAATATAATATTTATTTTTATTACTTTTACCATTTATTTTGTATTAACATTTTTAATATTCTCAAGTCATCGGTCTGCAATAAAAAGAACATTTCTCATAGGCTTTTTATATTTTATACTCTACTGTATGACAACTTTTGACTCATTTGGGTCTATTTTCACCTAATTTTATTTCTAAAGAAGAGGAGATTGATTTTTTCATGTCTAGACAGCAATGAGATTACATTTTTTAAACTAAAAAGTTTTTAAAAGATCTCAACGCTGCATCTTGGCTAATCTGAGCACAATTCAAGACAAAAGCAAGAGTTTTTGATGTGAACGTGAAGTATTTCTCATCATTATCTCATCTTCGTTTGATATCTCCATACGCTCATAGTATATCCGCTATAGTCTGATTTGAGTTTTTATATCTCCTCAGGATTTTGAGAAGAGTTAACAGACAGGCACCCTGAGTTATGAAGCTTTATAAAGCTCAAGGTCGCTTCACAGAGAGAGAGAGAGCGTAAATCTTATCCTCCTGTGCACTTACTGAGATAATGCATCTGTGGTGATGAAGAAATGTTTTGACTGCCGGTGAATGAGAAGTGCATTAGGGCCATCGACACACTTTGTTGGGAAACATGTTTGCGGTCCTCGTGCATCATTAATGTGTGTATCGATGTGAACACGAGCAGCCGCAGCTAGTTAATGACTCGCCATGAAGACACCATGACATTGAATGTTTGTCATTTTGGGTTTAACAGCACAACATGTACAGAGACACACTTGAGTTTGTCTGCGGATGCTGGATGCTTTCAAAGAGCTGCTCTCAAATCAAATGGCAATTCATTCAGGACAAGCAGCAATGAGAAGTGCGTGTACTGTATACTAGAAGAAGTGATGGGACGCATGCAAATGATGCTTTATCAATAATGGTTCACTTCACAGCTAAAAGGACGGTAGGTCTGTATGTAAACTCTTTCTCTGTGTTATCTGCATCGAGGCATTCCTGGTTATTTGTCCGCAAAAGTCAGTCAGAAGGAGCAGAACGCAGACTTTTGACGGCTCTAGGACTGTTGTGAAAACTACAGATTATACTTCGCATTTTTGTGTTTATCTAGCCTGGATGCCAGACGAATTTAGCCCCGCCCACAAAAAAAATTGCACGGGCAGTTCGGTCTGGACTTGATCCATAGAGAAGTAATTTTGCCCGAACAGAAACTGTTCGGACCAATGAAATTGTCAGGGTGGGCTTTAGACGATGATGGACAGATGATAAACAGTAACGTAATCATCCACGTCATCAAAGGCGCTTGGGTTGAATTTGTTCTAATCCTAAACGGAGAACTTGTTCGTATATGCATTCACCTTTACTATTTCTCTCAGAAATGATTTTCGTGTTGGTAAGTACTCTGTGTATCCTCAAATTCTTTTTTTACAACACCAGCAAAGATCGTTTACACTCATCTTTTTCTACTAACGTTAGGATACTTATTCCGGGCGTGCGTGCAGACAGGGTTGCCAAGTTTTAGAGCAAAACTCGCCCAATTGCTACTCAAAAGTAGCTAAAAACAAGCCCGATAGCTTTCCGGGTGGGGGGGGGTTCTCCGGGAAAAATGGCATTTGGGGGGTAAAATATGTGTTATTTTGGCTGGACTGCCTGCTAAATTTCGCATTCCTGTGTCTGTATATCACATAACTGGGGTCGCTTCAACCCGCGGACTTGGCAACACTGTGTGCAGTTGAGTTCTGTTGACATTTGACAACTAACGTTATGCGTTGCTCTGATTGGTTGTAGGTCTATCCAATTGAGGTCTTTCCTGGTTCGGTTTAAACACGCCCCATAATCACAGCCCAACGGAGCAGTATCAGACTCAAATTCTGACTAGAATTGAGGATGACGACGTCAGGCTAGTGTTTATCATTTTCACCACAATTTCATGGCCCCCAGAATATTTTGTTGTATGATTATCTGAACATACATTATATCAAAAGAAAGAACAGAGACTTTTATTCTACAGCTATAGCGCTCGGGAGGTCACGTGACCCATTCTGTTTACGACGCCATTTTGGCAGTCACGAGAAATCCTGTCCCCCTGTGAAATAGTGTCCGCTTAGGACCCAACGTGGTAGCTGTTTTAAATGCCTGATCAAAAGCTATTGCTATAATGGGAGCAATAACATGCCTAACATATTGTAAATGATAAACTAAGTAATAATACCAATACAAAATCATAACATAGTAATGTACCTATAATGTAAATAATAAAGAATAATTAAAAAAAATATATATAACAGGTGCACAAAATAAATACAAAGCGGGGCTAGGGCTTTTAAGATGTAGGGTAAGTGCAACCATGGTGAATAAACTAAGCTAATCGGGTAACTGTATGCTATGCTAGAACATACGCTAACTAAAAAAATGCTTGATTTCACAACTTATAGCTTCGGTTATATACTAGAATATGAAACAAATGATTTGCAAGACTTTAACGACAAAAATCAAAACGTGATTTTTTTTATAAGAATTGTAATCAGGCTCTGAACAGATTACCCATTAAAAGTTCTTTCAGCCAATAGAATCGCTCTGGGGTCCTAAGCGGACACTATTTCACAGGGGGACAGGATTCACTGTATGATTCCTTCCACCGCAGGAACTTTCCCCAGGAACTTTGGGGGGGTATTCGGTGTGTTTCGACCACAGGAGCCGGGGTCTAAATGAAGTTCCGGGTAAATATTTCCCCCTCCGAAAGTCCCTGCTCGCGAGGTTAGTACTTTTTCAAAGTTCGGGAACTTTCGGGGGTGGGACTTGGATGCTGAACATGCTGATTGGTTGAGCTCACGGCGCAGCATTTTATTTCAACCGGCATTTTTAAGTCTTTCGCAAGGTTCGTTCTGCGTTCAGTAAATATATCAGTCTTGCTCTTTCTGTCCGATGGCGCGCGTTCGTCTCAGCAATCGCACGGTCAATGTCCGTAATAGCTGATAATAACATACGTTGTCTTATTTAAAATCTAGCTTTACGAGCTTTCAGAATATGCTTTAGTATCAGTGCTCGTCTCTTTGCCTCTGTTTTGTTAATTACATCTTTAGTGAACCAATGCATAACCAGCAAAAGCAGCGCTGCTTGCATCTCATTCGTACGTCACCGGACTAATTTGCCTAATCATCACGGTACTTTAGACCACAGTGGAAACGCAGACAGTAGCCTGTCTGGGGGGAATAAAGTTCCTGTAAAAAAAGTTCCTGGTTCAAATTGTTCCGGGTAATTTCGGTGGAAACTGGGCTAATGGTGTGAACGGGCCTTATAACACTATGTTCATCACAAAATCATCTAAAAGTTTGCTAAGAAGTATTTCCTACTAAAGCCAGGCGCTATTTGACTCTTGTAAGCGTATCCATAGCCGACTGGTGGGCGTGGCCTCGGGGGGCAACATGCCCAGTGCATTATGGGTGTTGAGGTTTTTCTACCTATTTGACAAAAGGGAAGACAAGTCTTTTTCTCTAGTCAGGTAGCACTGATTTCTAAAAAAAAAAAAAATTTCTCCTTTCTACTGCAGTTTTATTGAAAGTCCATTTCGCCAGCAGTGAAGTACCTGTTTAAATTAGGCTGGATTGTTTCTATTTCCAATTGTGAATCAAGCAGATTCACGGCTTTCTGTCTTCTGTGGCAAATTAATGTGCAAACTTGTGCAATGATTCTACAGTGCATGCACTATACTCTGGCTTTTTTAATATATCAGTTGTTTCTTCTAGACAGCAGAGAGATTAAATGGAGGACAAAGCTCTTCCTTCTCAGATTCCTTTCCCCTGAAATCATTTTTTTAAAGTATCTTGGCATTTTTGCAAAACTCCAATAACACACCTACTGTATGTGTGCACATTTCACTGCAGTTTCCAGCTGAAATGAACATTAGCAGCAGTAAAACACCAACAGCTTATATTTCTGTTTACTAGTGTTGTAGTACTCGAGACCGCTCTTACAGTTTTTTTACAGACGCTAGGACACATTTCTCAATACTTGGGTCACTTTTGCTAAACTCTTCACACTGTTCTCCTAACCAACTTTCAGCTTGGCAAAGCAGTTCATTTCACATTCAAAATGCAATACAACTACCAAAACACTTTATTCAGGTCTCAACTCATTCTTCCAGAACACTACACTCTAAAAAAAAAAGGTTCTATATGGCACCAAAAATGGTTCTTCGTCGTAATCATAGGGGAACCACTTTTGGTGCTATATAGCACCATGTCTTAACATGTTCTGTATATGGTAGCGGTGCTATATAGCACCTTAGTTAGCGGTGCTATATAGCACCTTAGTCAAAGAACCGGTGAAGAAAATCTGAAGAACCGCTGAAGCACCAAAATTTGTGCTATATAGCACTTAAAAAGGTTCCCCTATGATTACGAGCCAAGAACCATTTTTGGTTCCATATAGAACCTTTTTTTTTAGAGTGTAGCAAAGGTTGACAGCCGACAAACACACTTTGTCACCCACAAAACAATGACCTAAAAAACACTAACAACATGTAGCATTATACAATGTTTTCTTGTGTAAAACAAGGACACATCTCTGTTTATAATTCACTGCAATATATGTTACTGGAATGAATCAGACATGATGCAGAATTCGTCAATATTTTATGTTGTTTATTTATTTTTAATTCCAAAATACAAGAATTTGTATACACACACCATCCACCATCTACAATGAGAATCAGCTGTGGCTGGTCCAATTGTTTTTATAGCATTTAATTTTGAGATTTAAAATATATTTCATTAAAATAATACTGTAGAAATGTAGCAAATTGCTGTCTCATTCAGTTTTGTATTATGTTATTGTTTTGAACATAAGTTTAACAGTTTTGAAAACGTGCAAATTGGCCTGTACATACAAAGAGTTTTGGCAGTTGTGTCTGAGTGAGAAAAGAATTCATGAAATTTGAGAGATGTAGTCATTGAATGCATTTTGTGCCAAAGCAATGATAATTGATCCTCGGTTTAGCCCACATAGACTTCTGTTGTGCTCACTGTGTGAAGAGTTTTGCAAAAGTGACCTAAGTATTGAGAAATGTGTCCTAGCGTCTGTAAAAAACTGTAAGACCATTTTTTGAAGGTCTTGGTCTTGTCTTGGTCTCAGACTTAAAGGTCCCGTTCTTCGTGATCCCATTGTTCAAACTTTAGTTAGTGTGTAATGTTGCTGTTAGAGCATAAATAATACCTGTAAAATTATAAAGCTCAAAGTTCAATGCCAAGCGAGATATTTTATTTAACAGAAGTTCCCTTTCAAAGCCTACAGCGAACGGCCGGCTTGGACTACATCCTGGTACTTCCTTCATTAATGACGTCAGTAGAACAGTAGAACAGACTAACCTCCGCCCACAAGAATACGCGAAAAAAGGGGGCGTGGTCTTGTTGCTGTCCCACGTGGAGAAGAGGAAGTGTCGCGTGGAGAAGAGGAAGTGCTGCGTTTGAGTGTGTTTGTCGCCATGTCGTCGAGACGCTGTTATTTTCATCCCGGAGTCAAATCACCTTTGTTTGGCTTTCCCAGGGACGCTGTAGAGAACATTGAGCGCATACATCTCCCGTTAAGAGGCGTGACCTTTCCGTGCAAGTTACGTGCACTAAGCTGCTGTCGAATCACAACAGAGGAACCGTGTCACGTTCGCTAAGCTGCTGTCGAATCACAACACAGGAACCACTGGCACAATCAGAACTCGTTACGTATTTCTGAAGGAGGGACTTCATAGAACAAGGAACTCATCAGCCGTTTTTAGGACAGTGAAAACAGCGGTGTACAGATGAGTAAATTGTGTGAAAAATACTGTTTTTTTACACGCGAAACATGAACACATGTTATATTGCACACTGTAAACACAATCAAAGCTTCAAAAAAACACGAAGAACGGGACCTTTAAGGGTCCTGCACACTGTGCGATTTTTCTAAATCCTCTGCGAATGTTGCTTGTCAGACTGTACGAACATGATCCCCGATGTAATGCATGTCACACTGTAGGATCTCAGTTGTCATTATGTCAGACTGTACGACAGTCAGACGCGAAAAACGGACGCAAGCAAGAGACTTTTACGTCATCAATCCGTGAGACGTTCGGTAACGGTGAGCCGCATTCACAGACAACGGTAGCGTTCAGCAAACAACAAAATCAAGCGGTGGCATTTTTCATTCGCCTGACTCTTTTCGACATGTTCCCTGTTGTGATTTGATGTTGTCGCACGAAATGCGTCATCAGGTTCTGCGCTCCTATTGGTTCTTGATTTGACGGTCGTCCTAGGAGAAGTCACACTGCAGGATTGCGCCTCAAATCTTCTGACACTGCCAGAATTTTGTCCGAGGTCAAATTTGATCGCAACGGTCATTAATCGGTTGTCGGTGCACATGTCAAACTAAGGATCAAAGACTTCAGATATTAGCCTTGGATCAGAGAAATCTTTTAGGATTTCAAAATTTGTCTCAGACGGCCAAATCGTGGCCAAAATCGCACAGTGTGCACCAGGCTTTAGAGGATTCTGGATTTTGTTTCAAAACCAGTCAAGACTAGTCTGGTCCTACCAGACCCTCGTACATTTCATTTGTTCAGAGAGTCTGGCCACTCTCCATTGACAAGCGTTAACTTCCTTGAAGGCGTGAACTCTGTTGAAGTTTAAAACTATTGGATCTGCCATGACCAATCGCTGACGTTTGGTCGTGACGTTTGTCATTTCAAACTAGCGCACAACATCAACGTCATCGTTCTCAGACACTCCCTCTGTTCACTGATTGGACCGGTTAAGATTTGGCTGGAAAAAAACAGAGAATATACCGCAGTCCCAGACGGAGAACTGAAGGAAAATGAAAATTGAGCGGACGTACGTAGGAAGGCGGAGCCAGGCTAAATCAAGACCACAACTGCTGGGATATTACTAAATTGCCAGTGCATTGCCTGATATAATTATCAACATCATTAATGTGATTGGATGTAAAACTTACCGCTTCAGATGCAATCAATAACTTATTTCTGCTTTATGTATAGAAATGAGGGATTGTGTCAAAAATAACACCAAAGTTAATACAAATGCCTACAAAATTCAAGATATTGATGCAAAAAAGTGTTTGAATGAGATCTGGATTTTTATATTATAACATGTGATAAAATTAAGCAATATCACAAGAGCAAGGTAACTGTTTTCACAGATTTGAGCATGACTGCAAACATGATATTGCTTTTATACAAACTTAAAACATTATCCTCAACATTATTTATGCATTTGTAATTTGTAACCAATTCAATCTTCTGTACACTCTAAAGAATTCTGGGTTCAAAACAACCCAAGTTGGGTTGAAAATGGACTAACCCAGCAATTGGGTTGTTTTAACCCAGCGGTTGGGTTAAATGTGTGCTTAAAACAACCCAATCGCTGGGTTAAAACCCCCCAATTGCTTGGGTTCAACTTGGGTTGTTTTTAACCCAGCATTTTTTAGAGTGTACCACCACTGCAGTGCAAAGATGAATTTTGTTGTTAATGATTTCATGTGATTGGTATAATAACAGCTCTATATTTCTAATTATATTTATTATATTTTGTAAGTAATTTGGTAACGTGGATCTTTATGAACTTAAGGAGTGCTGATCTGGTCTCGTCCTGCCTTGGTCTTGGTCTTGTCCTGGTCTCAACACACATTGGTCTTCGTTTAGACTCGGTCTCGGATTAGGTGGTCTTGACCACTACTTTTCACACACAGTGTGTGTGTGTGTGTGTGCGCGTGATGTGTAGGTTTAGGGGTACAGTTATAATGTATAGTTTGTCCTCACTTAGATAGCAAAACAAATCTGTGAGTGTGTGTGTGTGTGTGTGTGTGTGTGTGTGTGTGTGTGTGTGTGTGTGTGTGTGTGTGTGTGTGTGTGTGTGTGTGTGTGTGTGTGTGTGTGTGTGTGTGTGTGTGTGTGTGTGTGTGTGTGTGCGTGTGTGTGTGTGTGTGTGTGTGTCCGAGGGAAGGATGGAGGTTGGGTTTGTTCCTCACATCATATGTCTTTGAATATAGCGCAGATGCCGTACGCACTAGTTGTTTTTTTAATGCTTGACTGCTGTGATCACTATCGACTGTCATTGCATGGAAAAGAGTTCTTCAAAAATGCAGCGTTTGACTTCAGTTGGAAGAAAGAAACCAAGTTTCATTTTTGGCTGAATTATTCCTTTAAATGTTGGTGAAACTTCTCCCCTGAACATTGTCTCGACTTTATCTCCATTCAAAGTCTTGGAAGAATTAATTAAGTTCTGAGTTTCCCCTCTCTCTTTATTGCCTGCAATTCTTGTCTAAATTTCCATCCTTTCTTCTTTTCCGACCCATTAATTCTCGATTCCCGTGTCTCGGGAGGAGGCGGTGAATGAGCTGGAGACATCAGAAACCTCACGCTCCTTTTTGGTCTTCCACCTTTTCCCCATCCGCCCGTCCCAACACCCCAGAGCGCTTCAAAATCATCCTGATTGACATATCAAGGGAAGTCCCCAAACACTTGAGTGAAAAACACTTTTTGAATTTAAGCAAAACGTACACACAACTTTAATGTGTCCCTCTTTAATGTGTCAGCGCATCTCCTGCTGCTTCCCGATGGATTTGCATGTTTACATACTTCATCAGACGGTTCAGGAGGTGACGAGAGCGGGAGGAAGATGGATGCCGAGATGTGAACAATGCCACAGACGGTTGAAGGAAATATTGAGCTGGGTGGAGCTTCAGTCCTGCTATGAATACAGAGATTAGGAAACACTTCCAGTTCTGAGAGTCTTTGACTTTTCTGATCATTTAGCTTTGGACAGACAGACTTGAACCCTTTCAGCACTTCCAGTAGTATTTCAGAATAAGAAATGATGCAAGAGTGATGATAAGAGTGAGACTTAAAAATGTCTGAATTGCATTGCATTCGATGCAAAATATCAAACCAAACGTAGCGTCTCCAGCGTCTTGTTTGTTGAAGATGTATGAAGCATCTGTTCTCCTCATGCTCACGCGTGTCATTCATCACATTAAATATGAACATGTTCCACAAAGTTTAACAACCATAAGGTGTTCTTTTTGAGCAAAACCTCTATTGTTTCAAAATTTAATGTCAGATTTAATTTTGCGAAATGTTCTGATTGATTAGTGTGCTCGAGGCGCTGTTATTTTAGTATTATTCATGTACTAGTATGTATTAATAATTGTATTATTCCAATGGACTTATTTTATTCGAGTTGATTGCCAAGCTTAAGTTTTTCAAGTTTAGCTTTCATTTAATATTTAGATTTTATTTTATTCCAGGTTTATTTCAATTGATGAAAATGATTTGTATTAGTTTTAGTTAACAATAATACCAGTGGCATATTAAAACATTTATGATAACCGAAATAAAGCTGAAATAAAATAAAATAACCGTTTGGAATGTATAGAATAAATACAATTAAATACAATAAAAAATAAAATAACCATTTGGAATGTGTGGAATAAATTGAATAAAATTAAATAAAAAATGAAATAAAAAAATCAAATTAAAATCATAGTTGAAAAAACTTAAACAAAATGAAAATATACAATTTTGACTGCAATAAACTGAAATAAGTCAGTCGCTCCAGAAAAACTCGATTATGCGATTGCGTGATTTAACGCATAATCAGCCAATGTCCGCATATTTATGCGGGGGCCGCATTTTTTCAAATACGCCGCACTGTTTACTTCACACAAGAGCCGCCATTTCCGCCTATTGCCATGAGAACGTTTTGAAGTGACGTAATTACCCGACGCGAACGTCATCGAAAAGCTGCAAACCCCGTGGAGAAACCATAGATATCGGTGAAACCATGATGAAGCGCAAACTCCCATTTGCCAACAAAAATAACAGCAAAAGACGCGCAAAGCAGTTTCCCAGTGATGACCGATTTCAAAACACAGCATCATGAAGCTTTGAAGCGTTATGAATCAGTGAGTCGATTCAGCGGTTTGAAGCGTTATGAATCAATGAGTCGATTCAGCGGTTTGAAGCGTTATGAATCAATGAGTCGATTCAGCGGTTTGAAGCGTTATGAATCAATGAGTCGATTCAGCGGTTTGGAGCGTTATGAATCAATGAGTCGATTCAGCGGTTTGAAGCGTTATGAATCAGTGAGTCGATTCAGCGGTTTGGAGCGTTATGAATCAATGAGTCGATTCAGCGGTTTGGAGCGTTATGAATCAATGAGTCGATTCAGTGGTTTGGAGCGTTATGAATCAATGAGTCGATTCAGCGGTTTGAAGCGTTATGAATCAATGAGTCGATTCAGCGGTTTGAAGCGTTATGAATCAATGAGTCGATTCAGCGGTTTGAAGCGTTATGAATCAATGAGTCGATTCAGCAGTTTGGAGCGTTATGAATCAATGAGTCGATTCAGCGGTTTGGAGCGTTATGAATCAATGAGTCGATTCAGCGGTTTGGAGCGTTATGAATCAATGAGTCGATTCAGCGGTTTGGAGCGTTATGAATCAATGAGTCGATTCAGTGGTTTGGAGCGTTATGAATCAATGAGTCGATTCAGCGGTTCCGATCGCCAAAGTCACGTATTTCAGCAGTTTGACACGCGATCCGAATCATGAATCGACTCGCTGATTCATAGCATCATGATGCTGTGTTTTGAAATCAGTCATCACTATATAAGTCGTTTTTTAGAGATGAACGGAGGTCTTACGGGTGTCCAACGACATGAGGGGACGTCATTAATGACAGAATTTAATTTTTGGATGAACTAACCCTTTAAGAGATTGCACTTTGTGCACTGGAAGCACTCAAATGTCTGTTTTGTAAAGCTACCTCTGTAAAACAGGAAGTTATTTATTAATTTTTTCAGAAGTTGTAGCATATTCCTTTTGTAAAGCTACAGAATTTGTTTGACTCAAAGTTTTGTAAATTTGAGCCGTGTGTTTATTAAGGTCTTCAATAAAACAAGATGAGAACTTAAATATTCCCAGCACTTTCTGTGATGTAGTGCTTTTTTCCTCTTTTTCATCAAACCGCAGTTTTTGCAAGTTCCCGCAATTTCATCGCATAAAATTGCATAAATATCCCGCATTTTTCATCGCATTTTTTAAGAAAACATGCCGCATAATCAAGGATTTTTGCCTGCAACAATCACAAAAAAAAGCCGCATTTTTCTGGAAGGACTGATAAGTTGAAGTTAAAGCACTACAATTATAAATTCAAAATAAATAAAACCAATTAAAACTGAAATAAAAATAAATGAAACCTAAAAAGCCATATTTAAAAAATGAGGAAAGCACATAACGAAATGAGTAAAAATTAAGCTAAAATTAACATGAAAACTAAAAAGTGGAGATGGTCCAGTGGGTTAAACCACTGAACTGATACGCAGAAGGTTGCTGGTTCAATCCCAGCGGTCACCACCAGTGTGTCCTTGAGCAAGGCACTTTACTCCATGTTGCTCCAGGGGGATTGTCCCTGTAATAAGGGCACTGTAAGTCGCTTTGGATAAAAGCGTCTGCCAAAATGCATAAATGTAAAAAAAAATATATATATATATATATAAAAGGACCGGACTGACTTCATACAGCCAGTAAAAATCACCAGTTGATTGAGAGACAGAAGTGAGGTCATTGAGATACACGAGGTGTCTGCAGAAGGTCACAGATCTTCAGTCTTGCACTGAGCTTTGAAACGCAGCGCTCGACACTTGAAAAAGCCTCCACGTGTTTCTTCTGACCCAGTTCTTTAATTGAGCGTTCTCTTTCCCCTCCGCTGCATGTCTCTAATCCCTCATGAGTCAGTGTTTCTCCATCTCTGCGTGTGTTTTCCTATTTGCTGCTGTCCTCCTCTGCCTCCTCGCGTCTCATTACCGGCCTCCTCCATCCTCTCCACTTCTCCTTCACCACAGTCCAATATCATTCTTTCCCGTCTCTTCATCCGCCCTTTATTCAATCTATTTGTCTCTCGTTCCTCTTGAAAGCTCCAATCCCGTAGCTTCTCCGTCTCTCGTCTTCTGCTTCCTGGAGATTCTGCAGCTCTGGGCAAATCCGAAGGCTTATTTGGCCTCTTCCTGCAGGAGAGACGGATCACATGTGAGATCTCTTTAATTTTTCAATCGCTTCTCCTAGACTGCAGTGAGATTAAATGGAGTCTCCTGCATCTCCTGCTCAGCAATCTCAAGTTTCAATAGAAATCTCATCCCTCTCTTCTGAAGTCTACAAACAAAAGTCGAGATCTCAGTGTGAACTCAAAATCCTATAATAGTAGCTTTATATTTGTTGTCTTTTTCTAAATTACATTTGACTCATTTGCTTCTGATTATTTGTTTATTTATTTATAGTTTATTTATTTATATTGTATGTGTTTATTTATTTTTAGTTATCATTTTATTTATTTATGTATTCATTTGTTTATTTATTTTATAATCTTATTTTTATTTTTTATTTTTATCTTATTTTTAGTTATCGTTTTATTTATATATTTATATAATTTTAGTATTTTTATTTTTATTTATCATTTTATTTATTTATCGTTTATTTATTAGTTTGTTTGTTTGTTTGTTTTTTATATTTTAATGTTTGTATTTATCGTTTTATTTATTTATTTATTATCTTATTTTTATTTATCGTTTTATTTATTTATTTATTTATTTAATTTTAGTATTTTTATTTTTATTTATCGATTTATTTATTTATTTAATTTTAATATTTTTATTTTTATTTATCGGTTTATTTATTTATTTATCATTTATTTATTAGTTTGTTTGTTTGTTTTTTTTTATTTATATTTTAATGTTTGTATTTATCGTTTTATTTATTTATTTATTTTATTATCTTATTTTTATGTATCGTTTTATTTATTTATTTATTTATTTATTTATTTATTTATTTAATTTTAGTATTTCTATTTTTATTTATCGATTTATTTATTTATTTAATTTTAATATTTTTATTTTTATTTATCGTTTTATTTATTTATTTATCATTTATTTATTAGTTTGTTTGTTTGTTTGTTTTTTATTTATATTTTAATGTTTGTATTTATCGTTTTATTTAGTTATTTTATTATCTTATTTTTATTTATTGTTTTATTTATTTATTTAAGTATTTAATTTATCGTTTTGTTTATTTTTATTTTATTATATTATTTTTATTTATCGTTTTATCGTTTTATTTATTTATTCATTCATTCATTCATTTTATTTATTTATTTTATTTTCTAATAAATTTTTTATTCTTTTATTTTATTTTATTCTTTTATTTTATTTTATTATCTTTTTTTATTTATTGTTTTATTTGTTTATTTATTTATTTATTTATTTTTTATTAGATTTTTTTTATTATTATTATTGTGTTTTGTTTTATTTGATTGTTTCAGTTCATTTGATTTCTTTGAGTTTTGTCCTGTGGAGATCATGAATCTCACTCGTCTCCTGTAGAGTTTCTGAAGAGATTTGTCTCAAACTGCTGCAGTCAAAACCCTGACATCCCAATATGAACTCAAAAATGTCTCATCATTATCTTGTCAATGCTATCCACGTTTATTTTACATTCCCTAAACTCTCACTGTCTGCCAAACACAGTCTCTTTGTACTTCTCCTGTCAGGAATGATTCTCCTGACACCAGCGAGGTTAAATGGAGGAACTGTTCGAGTTTTCAGTTTCTGAGATGTTTCTCTTGCTCCTCTAGAGTTTCATAAGAGATCTTAATGCCTCAAAGAATTGAACAGTTTATTGAAGCTTTATGTTCATCTTTATGCTTATGTGTTTTTGTTGTGTATCATCAGACTTTTATGGCTCATATTGTATAATAAAGTGAGAATATGGAGGGAAAAATGGCTTAATTTGTCCCTCCATAGGCCAAAACTGAGCAAACATATGTCATTTGGTGCTGATGCTAAGATTTACTATGGACTAAAAGTAATATCTTGTAATTTTGTAAAGTCAATTAGATCTTTATAACAGTATAACACTTATATAAAAGGCATATAAATATCATTCCTCATTCTATATCTGCTAATAATATATCTTAGTAAGATGATATTTAATCAGAGCTCTGTAGTTTTAAAACATAATGCAATGATTGTGAGATGAAGAAATGCACGCTCATCAAAAGCCTGATGATCGTATGTTATACTTATAATCAGTAAAGATTTCACAGCAAACATGAAGGTGGAAGATTTTACAATTATACAAAAGCCTTTTACTAAAAGACGACAACAGCTAGGCATGTAGTAGATTTTTTATTTATTTATTTATTTATTTATTTATTTATATATATATTTATATTTATTTTATTATTTATTTTATTTATTCTATTGTTTTATTTTTTTATTTTATTTAATTTTTTTATTTTTTATTTATTTTATTTTTTATCTTATTATATTATTTTATTCCTTATTTTTTATTCATTTTATATTTTATATTTTATTTTGTATTTTATTTTTAAATTATTGTTTTATTATTTTGTGTTATTGTATTATTTATTTGATTAATTTATTTATTTAATTTTATTATTTATTTTTTATTCATTTTTATTTTATATTTTATTTTGTATTTTATTTTGTACTTATTGTTTTATTATTTTGTGTTATTGTATTATTTATTTTATTTTTATTTTATTGTTTTATTATTTATTTATTGTTTTATTATTTTGTGTTATTGTATTATTTATTTTTATTCAATTTATTATTATTATTATTATTATATTTTATTATTTTATTTTTATTTAATTGTATCATTTAATTTAATTTTATTATTTAATTTTATTCTTTATTTTTCATTCATTTTTTATTATTTTTTATTTATTTTATTATTTAGTTAATTTCAGTTATATCTTAGTAAGATGATATTTAAATGTTTAGTTTCATGATCAGAGCTCTGTAGTTTTAAAAGGCAATGCAATGATTGTGAGATGAAGAAATGCACGCTCATCAAAATCATATTGATCATATTTTATACTTATAATCAGTAAAGATTTCACAGCAAATGGACACATGAAGGTGGAAGTTTTTACAACTGCACAAAAGCCTTTTACTAAAAGAATGACAGCAGGCATGTAGATATTGTGTGACAGGTTTTTCATCAAAGTTTTGATCGTGTTGATCATGACCATCCTCTGAGAAATAACTTCTCTGAGGTTCTGCAGAGTTTATTTTGTCTCATGCCAAACGCCTGCCAACCGATTTCCATCCTCAGAACTGTGTCTTCACAGACGCGTCTCCCACGCAAACTCCGCAGCGACGCCTCCGTCTCCTTCCCGACACCCGAGCAGCCCCGCTGCCATCACCTCCAATTACTGACGCGCCACAGTCCGGCCCCCGCCGCGCATTGGCTGATTGTCTCTCTCTCGTCTTGCACTTCATGCCCTTCTCGTTTTGTTCCCCAACACAATTACAATTATCACACAAGGCCTTTTCCCCCAGTGTTCCCTGAGCGTGTCCTCATCCCCTCCCTCAGGTGTCCGCTCCGGGGTCTCTGAGCCATTGTTCTCGGCTTTAATTAAGACGGCTCTCCACCGGATTCTTCTAGTTCAGGAGTACACAGGGAGTCAGAGATTTCTAGGAACCCCCTCCCAATTAACAGCGTCTTAAGAAGATCAGCGAGAGAGGGTGCATGACGTCCAGCGCCGCTTCCCGGCTGTGCCGTCTCCGCTCAACCTTCTCCGTTCTCCAGCTTCACCTGAAACATTGCATCTGTCACCCTCGTCACGGATGGATGGATGGATGGATGATGGATGGATAGATGGATGGACGGACGGACCGACGGATGGATGGATGGATGGATGGATGATGGATGGATGGATGGTTGGATGGATGGATAGATGGACGGATGGATGGATAGATAGATGGACGGATGGATGGATGGATAGATGGATGGATCTGCCCATCCATCCACCCATCCGTCTATCTATCTATCTATCTATCTATCTATCTATCTATCTATCTATCTATCTATCTATCTATCTATCTATCTATCTATCTATCTATCTATCTGTCTGTCTGTCTGTCTGTCTGTCTGTCTGTCCGTCCGTCCGTCCGTCCGTCCGTCCGTCCGTCCGTCCGTCCGTCCGTCCGTCCGTCCGTCCGTCCGTCCGTCCGTCCGTCCGTCCGTCCGTCCGTCCGTCCGTCCGTCCGTCCGTCCGTCCGTCCGTCCGTCCGTCCGTCCGTCCGTCCGTCCGTCCGTCCGTCCGTCCGTCCGTCCGTCCGTCCGTCCGTCCGTCCGTCCGTCCGTCCGTCCGTCCATCCATCCACCCATCAATCTATTTATCCATACGTCCATCCATTCATCCATCCATCCATCGATCCATCCATCCGTCCGTCCGTCTATTTATCCATCCATCCATCCGTCCATCATGTATCTATCGTTCTATCATGTATCTATCTATCAATCTATCTGTCTATCGTTCGTTCTATCCACCCATCCACCCTTTTTCTTGTGAACTTGTGAACAAGGCCTATTAACCCAACATTCAAACTTTGTGTTCCAGTTGTTTGGATTTACTTTGCATTTCATTTCATTTTAATTCTACTTCCTTACATTAAATTTCTAATTATAACTCTGCGTTCTGTTTACCAAACTATACTTACACTTAAAGGGGTGGTAAAACACATACTTTCGAAGGCTTGATTGTGTTTGTGGGGTGCACTGTAACATGTGTTCATGCTTCGTTTCTAAAAAATTGCATTATTTTTCATATATTTTACCTTTATTCTACACTGCTCTGCCCCTCCTTGTAAAAACGGTCTGATGGTTTCCGGGTTCTATGAAGCCAGTCCCTCAAAAATACGCAATGGGCTCAGATTGGTTAGCTGGCCCAGTGTGTTGTGATTCGCTAACCGCCTAGTACACGTTTGTCGGAAACGTCACGCCCCTTTACCTTTACCGGTAGCCTCAGGCTTCTAGCCTGTGCTTTGGGTAGTACAATGGCGTCAATAAAACCATACCAATTTGAGCCCGAATCAGACCCAGACAATTTTAGTGAAGATGATCGAGCAGAACCTGTTCAGTCCTCAAGAGTAAAGACTGCGGATCTATAGTGATCACTACTGAATGGCACCGTTACTTTTGTATTTTTAGAACGATTATAGCCAAATATCTGTCGCGAGAACTATTAACCCAAAACGAACACTAAACATTGGCTTTACTATAGTATCCAAATCAAACACAGAACCATGTTTAGCATGCCTGTAGATAAACAATACATAAAAGCTCTAATCAAAGAATAATTTACACTAATGCCAAGTTCGCTGTTGAGATTTAAAAAAAAGTTTGTAACGTGAGGTGTTTGTCGGATAACGTTAAGTATGAATGAGCATTTAACAAACTGGTTTGCAGAGCCAAGTGAGTGTTGTCATCTGTGTACTTCCTTGCTACAACGTACAATTAACAATACAAACTATTACAGGAAAACACATCGACGAAAAATAAATCATACTTACAGGTTGTGGCCCGTAAACAGCTTCTGTTTTTAAATCCATCTTTCAGGACAAGCCGTTGTGCGAATCCTTCATTGAACTCATGAAGATTGTGGAAGCTTTCCTCTGTGAAATGTGCAGCGGGAGCCGCGCGCGCCCGTTGTGCATTCACACACTGGCTGGTTTGTCTCGTGCAGCTGAACCGCGGCTCGTGTATTGCAAATACAGACGAATATTGTCCATTATGTCACATTTTCCGGTCTTCTCCTCCGACCCCTGTCTGTCTCGTGCTTTGATTTATGATGGGCAGCATTTCTGCTGCAAATGCGACCGTGTTCCCCTCTGTCTCATACACACATGCATATAACATGTTGTATGTTAAACGCACTGCAACGCACCCCCGCCCCTAGGTAGGCTGAACAAAGTGGACCTGCAATCCGGATGAAAATAACAGCGATTATTGGCAACAACACTCCAGCCTACTAACTATACCACAACGACTATTCCCCGCGGCGATACAAAATGGCCTCGCCCCCCCTTATTTAATATTCTCGGAGGAGGGGTTTATGTAAATATTGGGGCTGGTGATGTCAGAGACCCTGGAGGAATGTCTAGTAGTCCCTAGCGGCCGTTCGCGCTAATCGCGCGAAGGTGGACGCTTGAACATTTTGAGTTTACTCGCTTCATTCGCGCGTGAAATTCGCGTGTGACAACTACACAACAGACGCGAATTTGCATCATGGGAGGGGCTTCTATATGAGCCTATATGAGCCAGCTCGTCTCGGTCACTTGACGTCTTTTTTGTAAAAAAATACTACTATTAATGTGTGACAAAACGTAGTTTAAAGACTTTTTCAGGTGATAATATAGTTGTTTAAAGCTCAAATCTGTGGTTAATTTGTAAAAAGAGTGCCTATTTGAGCATTTTATCTGGCGTTTTCGGAGTTGTGAGATCCAGGGGATCAGTGACATTCCGCACTCGTTTACCCGGCGAGACCCGCCTTTCCTCGGCTAGTCCTTCTCACATTTGCCGCTGGCTCTGGCTCTTTTTTTCTGCTCCAGTCTCGTTGTGAAATGGCTGACATAGATTTTGTTGAGAGGGTAGCTGACTGTCCGACCTCCTCACTCACTTTCTTCCAAGCAAGATCCTTTTTATTCCTGTTCCTGTAGTGATAGGATGATGTATCATACAGCTCCGGGTATCCACATACGGCCACGATTATCTTGTCCTCCATTGTTGTTGGGATTTCTGCCTCCGCTTGTAAATGCGTCACTACTAGAGCAAGCTCGTGATTGGTTAACGCGGCGAAATATCCGCCAAAGTTCAGATTTTTCAACTTGAGCGATTAGTGCAAATCCGTTCAAAACGCTCAATTCGCGTCATTCGCGCCGCCTTAATCGCGCGAATCGCGCCGCAGAATGCCATTTCGCGTCTCTGCATTGACTTAACATGTAAATCACTCGTGCGAATCGCGTCCGGTGTGAACGCACCATTAGAAATAGATTTCTTTAAAAGCAAATATCTCCCTTTGCTTTAAACTTTGAACGTTGTAACTTTGCAGATGTTGTTTGTGCTCAAACAGCGACATTACACACTAGCTAAAGTTAGAAAAGTGAAATCGTGGTTTACCACCCCTTTAAATCTAATTCAGCAATTGACTTGCAATTTAAAAGGCATTCTCAATTCGATTATGAATTCGGGGAGGTGTTTATTTGACATAAAATTAGCATTAGAAATCTAAGAGAGGTCTTAACAAATCACCTGCAGTCATTTCATAATTCATACACTGATCTGAGCTGATGTATTCTTCTCATAAACCGCACTCGCTCTGTTTCTCAGAAGCTCTGCTCTTCTAGCCCGGATTGGAGTCGCTGTCACTCTCCTCTTGTTTCTGTCCCACATTCATACGACACACGTCACATTCACTGACACGCTAATGACTGCGTGTGTTTGAGAGGCGCTAACAAACACACGCTGAGCTGGATATTTGTGCTCAAGCTATTTTGCGTCCATTGTTCCCGTTATGTGAGTGATCCTGTCAGGGAACGGGATTAATTTTCCTTCTAGAACTAATGAGGACTGTAAAGTCTCTGCTGGGCTGTTTAATGTTGAAAAAGGAAAGTACAAGTGTCAACAAACTTTTATTTGGAAGTATCTATGACTACACATTTCAGTTTGTGATGTGCTCAACTACTTGTGGTTTATTATCGAAATAATTGCATTTTTCAAAATTGCAAGACTATTTATTTTAATGTTTTTAAACTGTCATTAAAGTCACAGGGCAACATCACACATGCTAAGAAATTGTCACGCTGATATAATGAAAAATGTTGTGTGTTTATTGTCATACAGGAATGAATGCATGTAGACTCTTTTCCTCCAGTTGTCTTCCAGGACGACTGAGCGCGCTCATATCTCTGTACCTGTTTGTTTGGCTTTGCGCTGATGGATAATTCGAGGTCTCTTGCTTGGCTAAATGCGGTGTTGCCTGCAGGTCAGAACTGCATTTACTCTTTCCTCTGCTATGCCTCCTTTCTAATTGAAAGCTTTCCTGAAAATGGTTCATCGCCTGTGGGTTTCGAGGCACGGGAGACGTCAATCATCAAGATGTAACAGATATGAGTGAAGTCTTCTTCACCCAGTTATGTTATGATGAAGTTTAACACACAGCGTGATCCTCCAAACACGGTGTTCTTGCTTGCGCAGTCAGACTCTGTGTGGTCCACATCGCAGTTTATTCTGAGCAACACTGGAAGAGACCAACTGACCAACCAGTCACAATTGGTTTTGTTTAGGGTTTGTACAGAATAGATGATACACCAACATAACATGTTTGCTTGTGAATTTCTAATTATGATTTTATATATTTCAAAGTACTTTCAAAGATTTGATGGCACTAACTTTGAAAACTATACAGTATATGTGTGTATAGATGGACGGATGGATGGATGGACGGATGGACGGATAGATGGAAGGATGGATGGAAGGATGGATGGATGGATGGATGGATGGATGGATGGATGGATGGACGGAAGGATGGATAGATAGACAGATGGATGGATGATGGATGGATTCATGGACAGACGGATATATAGATGGATGGATTGATGAATGGATGGATGGATAGATGGATGGATGGATGGATAGACAGATGGATATATAGATGAATGGATGGATGATTGATGAAGATTTCAAAGATTTGATGGCACTAACTTGGAAAACTATACAGTATATGTGTGTATAGATGGACGGATGGATGGATGGATGGATAGATGGATGGACAGAAGGATGGATGGATAGACAGATGGATGGATGATGGATGGATGGATAAATAGACAGATTAATGGATGGATGGACGGATGCAGACAGCTGGATGGATGGATGAATGGATAGACAGATGGATATATATAGATGGACAGATTCATGGACAGACGGATGGATGGATGGATGGACAGATGGATGGATGGATTAATGATGGATGGATTCATGGACAGACGGATATATAGATGGATGGATTGATGGATGGATGGATAGACAGATGGATATATAGATGAATGGATGGATGGATTGATGAAGATTTCAAAGATTTGATAGTACTAACTTGGAAAACTATACAGTATATGTGTGTATAGATGGACGGATGGATGGATGGACGGATAGATGGAAGGATGGATGGATGGATGATGATGGATGGATGGATGGATGAATGAATGGATGGATAGACAGATGGGTATATAGATGAATGGATGATGGATTGATGAATGGATTGATGGATGGATGGATGGATATATAGATGGATGGATGGATGGATGGACGGATAGATGGAAGGATGGATGGATGGATGGATGGATGGATAGACCGATGGATGGATAAATAGACAGATTAATGGATGGATGGATGGATGGATGGATGGACGGATGCAGACAGCTGGATGGATGGATGGATGAATGGATGGATGGATAGACGGATGGATATATAGATGAATGGATGGATGGACGGATGAATGGATGGACGGATGAATGGATGGATGGATATATAGATGGATGGATGGATTGATGGATGGATAGACAGATGGATATATAGATGAATGGATGTATGGATTGATGAATGGATGGACGGATGAATAGACAGATTAATGGATGGATGGATGGACGGAAGCAGACAGATGGATGGATGGATTGATGGATGGATGGATGAATGATGGACAGCTGGATGAATGGATTAATGATGGATGGATTAATGGACAGACGGATATATAGATGGATGGATGGATTGATGGATGGATGGATGGATGGATGGATAGACGGATGGATGGATGGATGGATGGACGGATAGATGGAAGGATGGATGGATGGATGGATGGATAGATGGATGGATGGATGGATAGACCGATGGATGGATAAATAGACAGATTAATGGATGGATGGATGGATGGATGGACGGATGCAGACAGCTGGATGGATGGATGGATGAATGGATGGATGGATAGACGGATGGATATATAGATGAATGGATGGATGGACGGATGAATGGATGGACGGATGGATAGACAGATGGATATATAGATGAATGGATGTATGGATTGATGAATGGATGGACGGATGAATGGATGGATGAATAGACAGATTAATGGATGGATGGATGGACGGAAGCAGACAGATGGATGGATGGATTGATGGATGGATGGATGAATGATGGACAGCTGGATGAATGGATTAATGATGGATGGATTAATGGACAGACGGATATATAGATGGATGGATGGATTGATGAATGGATGGATGGATGGATGGATAGACGGATGGATGGATGGATGGATGGATGGATAGACAGATGGATATATAGATGAATGGATGGATGGATTGATGAATGGATGGATATATAGATGGAGGGAGGGAGGGATGGATGATATATAGAGGGAGGGAGGGATAGACAGACAGACAGATGGATGGATGGACGGATGCAGACAGATGGATGAATGGATGGACAGATGGATGGATGGATAAATAGACGGACAGATGGATGGATGGATGGATTGATGATGGATGGATGGATGGATGGATGCATGGATGGATGGGTGGATGGACAGATGGATGGGTGGATAAATAGACGGACAGATGGATGGATGGATTGATGATGGATGGATGGATGGATGGATGCATGGATGGATGGGTGGATGGATAGATGGATGCATGGATAAATAGACGGATGGGTGGATGGATGGATGGATGGACGGACGGATATATAGATGGATGGATGGATGGACGGACGGACGGACAGACGGATGGATGGATGGATAGATGGATGGATGGATGGATGGATATATAGATGGATGGATGGATAGATAGACAGATGGATATATAGATGAATGGGTGGATGGATAAATAGACAGATAAAAGGATGGATGGATTGATGGATGCAGACAGATGGATGGAAGGAATGGATGGATGAATGGATGGACAGATGGATGGATGGATAAATAGATGGATGGGTGGATGGATGGACGGATGGATGGACGGACAGATATACACGGATGGATGGATAGACCGATGGATGGATGGATAGACAAATACATGGATAAATCGATGGATGGGTGGATGGATGGACAACGGACGGATATATAAATGGATGGATGGATGGATGGATGGATGGATGGACGGACAGACGGACGGACGGATGGATGGATGGATAGGCGGATGGATGGATGGATGAATGAATGGATAGGCGGATGGATGGATTGATGAAGGATGGATAGATGGATGGATAGGTGGACGGATGGATGGATGGATAGACGGATGGATATACAGTATATACCTGTAGATGAATGAATGGATGGTTGGATGATTATTATAAAACAAATATTCTCTCTCTCTCTCTCTCTCTCTCTCTCTCTCCCTCTCTCTCTCTCTCTCTCTCTCTCCCTCTCCCTCTATCTCGCTCTGTATATATATATACATATTAACTTGTATTGTTTTTCAATATCATGGGCCAATTATTGTATTTCATTTGTTTATATGCGTCTCAAAAGACTAGAGGATCATTAACGAGTCAGTCTTAACACGTTTTGCAGTAATTGTTTTAAATGAGAGGAACTGTATTGCTCTTCTCTAAATAGCTCTTCTTCAAGAAGACTAATAGAGTCATGTTTAGCGGAAGCCGAGCAGGAATGGCTGGGTTTCCCTCTCTAGTGGGCGGTCCGTGGGCTCTCGCTCAACACCAAGGCCTTTAGAAAACATGCAATCAGAAGTGTTTTCTGACCTCTAGTCCTCCTCTGACCCGTCCCCCCGATCCAGCGATACACGTCCCGCAGCCGGAGCATCAAAGCCGGCCGCAAACAGCCCTTCCTTCCACTCATTTCAGAAGTTCCTTTTGAAGTAAAAGTTCACTCAGCAGCGTTTTAAGAACAACTTATTCGCTATCTGTTTCCTATTGATTTCCCGTGTCATCTTCTGACAGAAAAGAAGAAGAAAGTCAGAAGGGTGCAGAAAGACGGATCAATGGCAGTGTGACCTCCCGCGGTGGGGGTATCGGCCTCGCGCTTCACAGCGATCATTAACCAATCCCACACATCCAAAAAATACTCACATGGCCTCGCATATTCCCCAGGCTAATTTGAATGCAGTTTGCTTTGTTTTTTCCCCCTCACTAGGGTATTGAATTCATAAACGCTGTGACTGTAAGATATCACACATTATTTCAAATCATTGCGAGACAATCAATCTCTGAACGCAGAGCGACACAAAGACAAGAAAGTGTCTAGACTCACACTCTTCCTGCATGTTCCTCTTCTCCCCATACGCCTCTGTGTTCCCCTCGTTAAATCAGATCTATTGATCATATGAATGAACAACAATTAGACGTCTGGTCCCTTTTCACACCATTCTTTGTAAAGCATCTCGCTCAAAAATGACCAAAGACTTTCAATATTTTTCCTATTTAAAACTTGACTCTTCTGTAGTTACATTGTGTACTAAGACCGACGGAAAATTAAAAGTTGTGGTTTTCTAGGCCGATATGCCTAGGAACTATACTCTCATTCCTGTGTAATAATCGAGGAACTGCCGTCCCATGAGTGCAGCGGCGCAATGATATTACACAGCGCCTGAAAATAGTCCCCAGCGCTCTCTGTGCAAGCAGGTTGTCACGTTGGTTATGTTGACGGAAGTTAGCCTATTTTCAGGCGCTGTGTAATATCATTGCGCCGCTGCACTCATGGGACGACCTAGAAAACCATATCGAAAACCATAAACAAAAGCCATATCGGCCTAGAAAACCGCAACTTTTCATTTTCCGTCGGTCTTAGTGCACGATGTAACTACAGAAGGGTCAAGTTTTAAATAGGAAAAATATCAAAACTCTTTGGTCATTTTTTTGGGATGGATGGACGGATGGGCGGATGGATTTTTTTGAGCGAGATGCTAACGGTCTAATCAGATTCAATGATCTATGCTAAGCTATGCTAAAAGTGCCAGAAGTAAGATCCGGAGATCGGCTGAATGGACGGTTGAATACTGAACTGTTTAACTCTAGGGGAGTTGCAAAATGAGCCTATTTTCAAAACAAGTGGAGTGTTCCTTTAAATCCCCACTGAAGTGCCTTGAAATACGCAGCATTATTCAATGTGTTGACGTAATTTCCCCTGAAACGGCTCCAGCTGTTAGCAGCTCCTCCCCTTTTTTAAAACAGCCAATAGCATTTAATTAATATCACAGTTTGACTAGAGCCTTTCTGTTTGGTAAAGCCAGAGTTTCCTCCTAATCTCTAACCGTTTATCATCATATTTGCCTCCATATCACTTTGAAATACAGCATTCTGTGCAGAATTTAAATAGGTCCGATATGTTTTGTTGCCTGCGTCGACTCGATCACATGATCCGCTCTGCGCTCTCGAGTCTCTAGTCCAGACCAGAGCAGTTAGTGTGTGTGTGGGCTGCGGCAGTGCGCGTGAAACTAACGTGAAACTAGACTTCATTCGCCTCAACTGAAAGCATATTTACACTGTCTGAATCGTTTCCTATCCCCTATGTAGTGCACTATGTGCCATTCACCGTGTAGAAATTAGTAAATGTGTGAACAGCTGACCGATTTCAGCGTCTATTTATAGTGTAGGGGGCGGGGCTTCAGATTCTAGAGAGCATTTGTTTGGACAGAAGTGATAAGATGTGATGAGAAGCGGAAGTCTGCGGTGATGTCATAACAATCTGTGATCCATTTTAACAGAAGTGAGAGAGTGTGTGTTTTGAATGCTTATATCTCCTAAATGCCAGTTTTGTCATTGTTTTGGAACACACCAGCTTATTCATGACCTTAAGGCTACCATAGTCATACTAAAAGCTAGAAAACGTCAATTTTGACTTCAGGGGGCCTTTAAGCGTAATATTTATTTTAATCTACATGGAGTGTTGCGTTATTGTCTGAGGAGAGGTTGTTTTAGAGGAAGTGAGTGATCATTTAAAATGGTTCACTCTTTTGTAAGGTTTTCTTGCTGTTATTTCTCAACTCAACTCAGTCTTTATGAAAACATTTATAAAACCAGGCAATATCCGTCTGTCTTCACATAGTTGTTGTTGTTTTTTATTTTAGGTATATATTTGTAGCAATTAGCTCTGAGGGGAAATATTAATAATTACTCATAACTCATTATGATTATTCCTTATGATTAATTATGAATATTCAAATCAGTTAAATATATTAACTTGACGTGGCTACGTTAACATTACAATCAATCAGTTAGTCCTATGGACGTTCAGTATTGATTATTAATTAATTCTTAGAAAAGGATGTTTTCCATGGCTACAGAAAAATTATTATTTCTCTTAATTTATGTACGCTCCTATAGAGCACGTAGCAAGATCGATCATTTAAGGGACAATTTGTTTGCAGGCAGGGAGTCAGGACCAAACATATGTTGTGCACAAACTTTAATAACTAAATCACGGAACAAGACTACAACTAACATGAAACATACAAACATACACATACACAAACATACATGGCAAGAGTTAAGGTTAAAGTGATTGGAAGGGAAAGGGTCAGAATAGATGGATGCATCTATGCAGAGAGTCTAAACCTTGTAAAGAACCATCCTCAATAAACTCCTTTGTTGTAACAAAGGGGTTTACAGTTTTACTAACTACACCGCGATTTCGTACTTTACTTGCATTTAGCCTGAGCTGTAGAAGACCGCCCGAGGTGAAATCGCAGGAGAAAGTTTGTGGGTTCCGTCCGATGGCTTTGACGTGGCGATCAAGTTCTTCTGCATTGGATGAAGAAGAGATGATGAGCTTGCGTGGTTGCTTCGAATCCATAGAGGAAGTTGCACATGGCATGCAGAGTTTGGGCCTTCTGGTCCATGGCCTTGTGAGGCCTTTGGCTCAGTGTTTGTGGAGGCCTGCCATGTGGGCACCCTGCTGGGTGAGAGCCCCCCAGACACAGCGTGTTGTGTCTGTGTTAGCAGGAGAAGAAGAGAGCGAGGATCTCTGAGAGCTCTCTTTTTAAGGTCGGGAAATAGTCCCACCCTCTGGAGGCAGGCTTGACCAATGAGATTGTTGGGATTTCCAAGCGGGAAATTCCTCTGGACAATTTTATTGCTCTTTGTTCCAAGCCTGAAAATGATGAGACTGTGCTCAGACATACTCTAATTAATGCAACAAACACATATTGCTTCGTACAAGGACATGACATACGTGGAAGTGTAAGTTATGAAGCGTGCATTAATTTGATAGGAGACATGACATATATGAGGTTACATGAAATAGTAAGTCGTTCATAGGACATGGATACATAGGGAATGCAATGATAGGGAACACATTACAAGAGAGTTATATGTGTACATACAACTCCTGGGGTGCATGTTCATTTATAGACGATTTGTCTATAACTTGAGGCCACAATGTGTGTTTTACAGGCTTTGTGTCTTTAGTTGGGAACTTTCCATGTGGCCACATTCCTTTGGGGTCATAAAACATCTTATCAGTTGTGTTTCCAGGGTAACCGAAGATCCTTCTCTGTGGTGTTAGGGGGAAGGTCTGTTATTCAGCACAAAGTATTTAAAACATTTGTTAAATGTAACAGGCAATTAAGTGTCTGAATCGCCTCAATCACTACAATTTTATGTAAGGAATAACAAGCTGAGTGGCCGTTACACCTCAGGTGTGTATTATTTTTCAATAATTCAATGGACCAGAGTCAGTTATTCCACTTATACTACGTTTACCACGCCTCAAAACATTGTTCAGATGTTGTATGTAAAGACGTTCGTCAGGTTTGTGTCCTTAAAACACTCTGATTTCTCACGCATCTCATCCCACGCCTCTAATGATAGTTCCAAAACGTCATTTTAGAGCTCGTAATGGTGGCTTGAGCTATGCAGACTAATGCAGTTATTACAGAGAGAGAGAGATTAAGGGTGTGTGAATTAGGCTGTATGTCTCAATGTTCGGCAGCAGCGTCTCTCTACTAATAGTGAAACTGTAAGTTTATCTGCTTCAAGAACAGCGCCGTTATTCCCTCGCAAGTGAGAAATGTCATGTAGCTTTTAAGATGCTAAACTATTTTACTGATAAAATCATCAGAGCAGCGCTGATGACACATGTCTGTGCGAGTGTGTCCGTACTGTGTGTGTGTGCGTTTGAGTGGGAGTATAGTGTAAAATTTGTGGCAAAAACATGGACATAATGTGTCAGTGTCGTGGTTTTTTTTTTTTTGCTGTTGTCGGCTGTATGGACCGTTGAAACTGAAATCATTTGGCGGAGTGATATGGAACTGTAATGTGATCAAAATCTGCTGGAACTACTTTTTGCGTTTCCCTGAAAATATTTGCACACCATAGAATGTTCGTCAACCAATCAGATTCAAGCATTCAACGGCCCCGTAGTATGAATTTATATTTTCTCTGTGACAATCGTGATATGTCAGCACTGTCACTGTCAAAAACATTTTTGGTGGATTTTTAGATAATTTTCCTCACTTTATGTTTGGTCCTACAGCTAGCAACATCAGAAAAACACAATTTTATGTATTTTTTAATATTCAAAATGTGATTTTTATCATATTTTTCAAATGTATTTTATTAAAATAGTATGTTATATCTTAATTCAAATTTTGTTATTTATTATTTTATCAAAATGTTTATCATAAATATATTTTTATGATATAGCTCTCAACTGCATCAGATTTTCATCAATAGACGGAGCTGACAGTTATTTTGAAATCATGGTGTTATTCATAATTCCTAATCAAAAGTTGAATGCTAGATTTATCGATATTCATAATAAATATTTGACATCTGACAATGTTGACACATTAAGTGACAGGTGAGGAATAGTGTTGCACTTATGATAATCAACTTTGTGCTTGTATTTTCATAAAGTCACTATTATAGTAAACATATGCAACTGTGTCTTGCATTTTGCAAGCAGAAGTCACTTATTTTGACGTCTTTTGCAATGCCACTTGCTTGTTTCGTCAAACGTGGTCACTTAATAAACACACAATAACCAGGTGTATATATTTATCATCAATAAATACAGTTTCTTTCAATCTTTTACAATTGAACTAATTGAAAATTGCTTGATAAACCACAGCATTATTTAACCATGTTCATTTTCACAAGAAACAATTATTCAGAATTCTGATTCTAAGCATTTTCAATAAATGCATTTTAATAGATGCAAAGAGTAAATAATAAACTATGGCATGATTTTTTTTTTTAACCCTTTCTTTCCGGTTTTCCTCATTCATGTATGACTAACAAATATGCATCACATTAAGTTTCCTAGTTTGATTATGCTAAAACTGTGTAATCCAAAGGGATGGACGTTTTCTATGCTAAATTTAGATCTTACATACACCTTTTAAGTCTCAGTCACAGGACTCAAGAATCAACAGTCCTCCCAATGAACTTCCAGTATGAACATTAAACGCAGAGCGTAAAGCCAGTTAATGCTCGACATTATTTGATCAAACCCTCCGTTCGGAATCGCCGACTCCCTACGGAAGCTGCTCCCAAATTTCGCACTGTAGGCGAACTGTATTGACTTCTCTTCCCCCTTTCACCTCTTCCTTGGCTTTGGCCAAGCGTGCAAATGGCAAATGGACAGCGCAAGTCCCCGTGGCCCAGACAGCCCATGTCTTATTCATGAACGCCGGCCTCTCGTGTCACACTCCATATGAAAGGACAAGCTCGGGCCTGAGCGAGACTCCCACGGCTGTCCTCCGTGACATTTTTTGCTTTACGCGCCGCCGTGCTCCCGTTCTGCCAGGACCCGAGTAATAATAGTAATGGCCAAGCGAGACGGGGAAACATGGCTCTGTTGCTGCTTTCTCCCGAGATGCATCCACTGTATGCGCAGCTGTCCGCATTGACATGGCGGGGTAATTGGTGTGCATCCCTGACTGCTCCCAATCCGAGTGCGCTGCACTGCTGTTCCTCGACTGCACTGATATTGAACCTCATGAGCGACTGACACAGGCATCATAGCACTCCTCATGTGGAGACTCAACTCAACAGATGATTCGCAATGTTGCTGAGATAATGATGCAATACACTCTTAAAAATAAAGGGGGCTTTCGCACCAATGCAACAGAAGACCCATTTTTGGTACCTTTCAGTGATCACTTCTTAAAATAACCACATTGTTTTACACTTTCATACCCTTAAGATTCCATGGATGTTAACGGTTCTTCATCGAAACCGTTGCATGCATAACAATTTTTCACACGTTATTGAACTATTTTATTGATACTTTTTTGTGTTGACTGAATTGCATTGTAAAATTGACATTTAACTTTCTTTTTATGCCATCTTAGATGGATTTGTGGAGATTTGCATTTGTAACCCCTCCTGTTCGAACCGCCCTCTCCAAGCGGGACTAGAACCCGTGTCGGCATGAGAGTCGGACGCTCTAACAAGGAGGCTAAAGGCTGCAACCGCTAGCGTCAGTCGCTAGAGCGTCTCTTGAGATCAGAGGAGTGAAGTTTACTCGCACAGCAACTACTAGCTGGCCTCCGTTACACTCACCCTCCTAAACCTCACTCCCATCCGGGTCACGGCACCAATGTAACCCCTCCTGTTCGAACCGCCCTCTCCAAGCGGGACTCGAACCCGGGTCGGCTTGAGAGTCAGACGCTCTAACTAGGAGGCTAAAGGCTGCAACCGCTAGCGTCAGTCGCTAGAGCGTCTCTTGAGATCAGAGGAGTGAGGTTTACTCGCACCGCAACTACTAGCTGGCCTCCGTTACACTCACCCCCCTAAACCTCACTCCCATCCGGGTCACGGCACCAATGTAACCCCTCCTGTTCGAACCGCCCTCTCCAAGCGGGACTCGAACCCGGGTCGGCTTGAGAGTCAGACGCTCTAACTAGGAGGCTAAAGGCTAAACCCCTAGCGTCAATCGCTAGAGCGTCTCTTGAGATCAGAGGAGTGAGGTTTACTCGCAGAGCGACTACTAGCTGGCCTCCGTTACACATTGACACTTTAAGTTCACTTAAGACGTTATTTAACTAATTTAAGACTGCTATTATGAGGATACTCAACAAAACTGGCATTTTGGCATAATTCTGTGTGTTATATAATGGTTTAAAAGCATTTGCATAAATAAGAGCGTGATCATATAATGTAATTATATGCTAGCCAAAGGATGACAGAAAAACAGATCCTGCTTTAATTGCGTTAAATATAATGCATAAAAACACGCTAATATAGTTTGTTTCGTTTTAATTAGCTTTTTGTTTAATTTGATTAATTTTAAAGTTCAAGGAAAACCACAGTTAATAAGACGACTTTTTAAAATTCAATTAATGCATGATGTTTTTTGCCAAGCAGCCCTGCCTTCACTTTTGACCAGGATGGAAGAACACCTAATTTCCCAGAATGCATTACAGTACATTCCTGTTCTTGTCATTCCCATTAAAATCCCTGTTCTGTCGTGGTCAATTCCATTCAAATCCAATTCTTCAGTTCTGAATTCTGCTCATCCCTGCTTTTCACAAAGGATACATGCAGTGCTTTCTTTAAAATTGGCCATAAAGTGTCTGTAGTGTGCTAATGTTGGCTCAAAGTGCAGTCTATGTAGGCAGCTCACTAGCTTTTAGACTAGAAGACCAGCTGATATCCGCAGATAAGCAGCCGACGGGCAGCTGGGATGAATGAAGACGCGTCTGCACGGTGATGAAACTTCTGAATATCATGGTGATTTATGTGAGGAAGAACACGAATGCGGAATAGCTCACTCAGAAATGACAATTCTGGCTTTATTTACTTTCCCTAAAGTCATTTATTCTGCAGAACACAAAATGAGAAATTATAAAGAATCACGAAGTTATACGAGTTTGGAAGGACATTTGATTTTTTTGGGTGAACTATTCCTTTAACGGATGATTGTCTGAGAGCCTTTGAGTCAATGGATTCTCTCAGACGGAAAGATTTGCATGAAATAATTTCTATGAAACTGTCATCACTAACGTACACGTGCATCCCAGATGTGCAGTTTTGAAGCACGCACAGGTCACGAGTCGCTCGAGTCGCTGCAGGTTCATCGAGCATAAACTGATTGATCAGGGTTTAATGGGACCACTGATTTGCGATCGGACTGATTTAGAGCTTCAATCCATCATTGGCATTATTCTTTTTCTTCTTCTCATTAACTCGCTCGGTCTATCGCTCCTCTCCCATTTAACTGCGTTAGGAAAGGGAAATTATGCCTTTATTAAAATTTAATTGCAGGCAATTTGACTCTTTCCTTCTCAAAAAGTCTTTAGTTATTTACAGATAAAACCTTAGTAAAGCGTTTTAGCATTATGATTCTCTATGATAATTACATTAAGATCTAATTCCTTGTGATTTTTATTTAAGTTCAGGATTTTGTTTTGTTTTTTTAACCCAAGGGCTGGGTAAATATAGGACAATTCTTTGATAGCCTGTAATATAATGATAATTCCTTTATTTTAGATCATATTTTACAGTATAGCATATTTCATATCATTTTTAATACATATTGCCTACATTTAAGGTTGTTTATCAAATATTAGAAGTAAACATTTAGAAGATGTTTACCCGTAACAGTGCTGGATCTCGTGCCAGAGTTTGTATCGTGTTCAGCGGGGGAACTTCTAACTTTAGACCGCCGCCCTCCGTTTCCCTCGTAGACGAAATATGTGGCGACTGACTCCACAACCTGTCCGTAATCAGTGTACAGTTCTGAGAACATATTTTAACATCATAAGCATTTATATTCTGTATCTTTTTTTAATAAAATCATACAAATTTTTGCAATCTTTTACTGAAGACATGCACCAATTTGACGGAGCGGCACTGCTCTCTCCTGAAGAGGTCGCAAGAAGCCTGCGATAAATAACTCAACCCCTGGGTTGTTACGTCTGATCCAGGATCTGGGTTACACAAAAACTACCCAAACACTGGGTTGTTACATCTGACCCAGGATCTGGGTAACACAAAAACTTCCCAAACACTGGGTTGTTACGTCTGACCCAGGATCTGGGTTACACAAAAACTACCCAAACACTGGGTTGTTATGTCTAACTCAGGAGTTGGGTTACACAAAAACTACCCAAACACTGGGTTGTTACGTCTGATCCAGGATCTGGGTAACACAAAAACTACCCAAACACTGGGTTGTTACATCTGACCCAGGATCTGGGTAACACAAAAACTACCCAAACACTGGGTTGTTACATCTGACCCAGGATCTGGGTTACACAAAAACTACCCAAACACTGGGTTGTTACATCTGACCCAGGATCTGGTTACACAAAAACTACCCAAACACTGGGTTGTTACGTCTGAGCCAGGATCTGGGTTACACAAAAACTACCCAAACACTGGGTTGTTACGTCTGACCCAGGATCTGGGTTACACAAAAACTACCCAAACACTGGGTTGTTACATCTGACCCAGAATCTGGGTAACACAAAAACTACCCAAACACTGGGTTGTTATGTCTAACTCAGGAGTTGGGTTACACAAAAACTACCCAAACACTGGGTTGTTACGTCTGATCCAGGATCTGGGTAACACAAAAACTACCCAAACACTGGGTTGTTACATCTGACCCAGGATCTGGGTAACACAAAAACTACCCAAACACTGGGTTGTTACATCTGACCCAGAATCTGGGTAACACAAAAACTACCCAAACACTGGGTTGTTACGTCTGACCCAGGATCTGGGTTACACAAAAACTACCCAAACACTGGGTTGTTACATCTGACCCAGAATCTGGGTAACACAAAAACTACCCAAACACTGGGTTGTTATGTCTAACTCAGGAGTTGGGTTACACAAAAACTACCCAAACACTGGGTTGTTACATCTGACCCAGGATCTGGGTAACACAAAAACTACCCAAACACTGGGTTGATACATCTGACCCAGGATCTGGGTTACACAAAAACTACCCAAACACTGGGTTGTTACATCTGACCCAGGATCTGGGTAACACAAAAACTTCCCAAACACTGGGTTGTTACGTCTGACCCAGGATCTGGGTTACACAAAAACTACCCAAACACTGGGTTGTTATGTCTAACTCAGGAGTTGGGTTACACAAAAACTACCCAAACACTGGGTTGTTACGTCTGATCCAGGATCTGGGTAACACAAAAACTACCCAAACACTGGGTTGTTACATCTGACCCAGGATCTGGGTAACACAAAAACTACCCAAACACTGGGTTGTTACATCTGACCCAGGATCTGGGTTACACAAAAACTACCCAAACACTGGGTTGTTACATCTGACCCAGGATCTGGTTACACAAAAACTACCCAAACACTGGGTTGTTACGTCTGAGCCAGGATCTGGGTTACACAAAAACTACCCAAACACTGGGTTGTTACGTCTGACCCAGGATCTGGGTTACACAAAAACTACCCAAACACTGGGTTGTTACATCTGACCCAGAATCTGGGTAACACAAAAACTACCCAAACACTGGGTTGTTATGTCTAACTCAGGAGTTGGGTTACACAAAAACTACCCAAACACTGGGTTGTTACGTCTGATCCAGGATCTGGGTAACACAAAAACTACCCAAACACTGGGTTGTTACATCTGACCCAGGATCTGGGTAACACAAAAACTACCCAAACACTGGGTTGTTACATCTGACCCAGAATCTGGGTAACACAAAAACTACCCAAACACTGGGTTGTTACGTCTGACCCAGGATCTGGGTTACACAAAAACTACCCAAACACTGGGTTGTTACATCTGACCCAGAATCTGGGTAACACAAAAACTACCCAAACACTGGGTTGTTATGTCTAACTCAGGAGTTGGGTTACACAAAAACTACCCAAACACTGGGTTGTTACATCTGACCCAGGATCTGGGTAACACAAAAACTACCCAAACACTGGGTTGATACATCTGACCCAGGATCTGGGTTACACAAAAACTACCCAAACACTGGGTTGTTACATCTGACCCAGGATCTGGGTTACACAAAAACTACAAAACACTGGGTTGTTACATCTGACCAGGATCTGGGTAACACAAAAACTACCCAAACACTGGGTTGTTACGTCTGACCCAGGATCTGGGTAACACAATAACTACCCAAACACTGAGTTGTTACATCTGACCCAGAATCTGGGTAACACAAAAACTACCCAAACACTGGGTTGTTATGTCTAACTCAGGAGTTGGGTTACACAAAAACTACCCAAACACTGGGTTGTTACGTCTGATCCAGGATCTGGTTAACACAAAAACGACCCAAACACTGGGTTTTTATGTCTAACTCAGGAGTTGGGTTACACAAAAACTACCCAAACACTGGGTTGTTACATCTGACCCAGGATCTGGGTAACACAATAACTACCCAAACACTGGGTTGTTACGTCTGATCCAGGATCTGGGTTACACAAAAACTACCCAAACACTGAGTTGTTACATCTGACCCAGAATCTGGGTAACACAAAAACTACCCAAACACTGGGTTGTTATGTCTAACTCAGGAGTTGGGTTACACAAAAACTACCCAAACACTGGGTTGTTACGTCTGACCCAGGATCTGGGTAACACAAAAACTACCCAAACACTGGGTTTTTATGTCTAACTCAGGAGTTGGGTTACACAAAAACTACCCAAACACTGGGTTGTTACGTCTGATCCAGGATCTGGGTTACACAAAAACTACCCAAACACTGGGTTGTTACGTCTGACCCAGGATCTGGGTAACACAATAACTACCCAAACACTGGGTTGTTACGTCTGATCCAGGATCTGGGTTACACAAAAACTACCCAAACACTGAGTTGTTACATCTGACCCAGAATCTGGGTAACACAAAAACTACCCAAACACTGGGTTGTTATGTCTAACTCAGGATCTGGGTAACACAATAACTACCCAAACACTGAGTTGTTACATCTGACCCAGGATCTGGGTAACACAAAAACTACCCAAACACTGGGTTGTTACGTCTGACCCAGGATCTGGGTAACACAAAAACTACCCAAACACTGGGTTTTTATGTCTAACTCAGGAGTTGGGTTACACAAAAACTACCCAAACACTGGGTTGTTACGTCTGATCCAGGATCTGGGTTACACAAAAACTACCCAAACACTGGGTTGTTACGTCTGATCCAGGATCTGGGTTACACAAAAACTACCCAAACACTGGGTTGTTATGTCTAACTCAGGAGTTGGGTTACACAAAAACTACCCAAACACTGGGTTGTTACGTCGGATCCAGGATCTGGGTTACACAAAAACTACCCAAACACTGGGTTGTTATGTCTAACTCAGGAGTTGGGTTACACAAAAACTACCCAAACACTGGGTTGTTACATCTGATCCAGGATCTGGGTTACACAAAAACTACCCAAACACTGAGTTGTTACATCTGACCCAGAATCTGGGTAACACAAAAACTACCCAAACACTGGGTTGTTATGTCTAACTCAGGAGTTGGGTTACACAAAAACTACCCAAACACTGGGTTGTTACGTCTGACCCAGGATCTGGGTAACACAAAAACTACCCAAACACTGGGTTGTTATGTCTAACTCAGGAGTTGGGTTACACAAAAACTACCCAAACACTGGGTTGTTACGTCTGATCCAGGATCTGGGTAACACAAAAACGACCCAAACACTGAGTTGTTACGTCTGACCCAGGATCTGGGTAACACAAAAACTACCCAAACACTGGGTTGTTATGTCTAACTCAGGAGTTGGGTTACACAAAAACTACCCAAACACTGGGTTGTTACGTCTGATCCAGGATCTGGGTTACACAAAAACTACCCAAACACTGGGTTGTTATGTCTAACTCAGGAGTTGGGTTACACAAAAACTACCCAAACACTGGGTTGTTACGTCTGACCCAGGATCTGGGTTACACAAAAACTACCCAAACACTGGGTTGTTATGTCTAACTCAGGAGTTGGGTTACACAAAAACTACCCAAACACTGGGTTGTTACATCTGATCCAGGATCTGGGTTACACAAAAACTACCCAAACACTGAGTTGTTACATCTGACCCAGAATCTGGGTAACACAAAAACTACCCAAACACTGGGTTGTTATGTCTAACTCAGGAGTTGGGTTACACAAAAACTACCCAAACACTGGGTTGTTACGTCTGACCCAGGATCTGGGTAACACAAAAACTACCCAAACACTGGGTTGTTATGTCTAACTCAGGAGTTGGGTTACACAAAAACTACCCAAACACTGGGTTGTTACGTCTGATCCAGGATCTGGGTAACACAAAAACGACCCAAACACTGAGTTGTTACGTCTGACCCAGGATCTGGGTAACACAAAAACTACCCAAACACTGGGTTGTTATGTCTAACTCAGGAGTTGGGTTACACAAAAACTACCCAAACACTGGGTTGTTACGTCTGATCCAGGATCTGGGTTACACAAAAACTACCCAAACACTGGGTTGTTATGTCTAACTCAGGAGTTGGGTTACACAAAAACTACCCAAACACTGGGTTGTTACGTCTGACCCAGGATCTGGGTTACACAAAAACTACCCAAACACTGGGTTGTTATGTCTAACTCAGGAGTTGGGTTACACAAAAACTACCCAAACACTGGGTTGTTACATCTGATCCAGGATCTGGGTTACACAAAAACTACCCAAACACTGAGTTGTTACATCTGACCCAGAATCTGGGTAACACAAAAACTACCCAAACACTGGGTTGTTATGTCTAACTCAGGAGTTGGGTTACACAAAAACTACCCAAACACTGGGTTGTTACGTCTGATCCAGGATCTGGGTAACACAAAAACGACCCAAACACTGAGTTGTTACGTCTGACCCAGGATCTGGGTAACACAAAAACTACCCAAACACTGGGTTGTTATGTCTAACTCAGGAGTTGGGTTACACAAAAACTACCCAAACACTGAAAAAATAATGCAAAACAAAATGACCCAAAAGGCCCAACCCAGGATTTGGGTAGAAACAATAACCCCAGATTTTTTTGGAATATGTGTATATATTTAAAGGCCATGAAATGCGAATGATTTTCGCAGTATAGTCTGAGGGACATTCTCATTCTTGAGAGCATTTGATTGGACAAACAATTGCACACACCTCTGTCTGAGCGCATGAGGATTGCAGCAATATTGTGGACCAAAGACTGTAAAATGCACTGGCTCAACGGCAGATCTGATTGGAAAAAATGGCTTGAAAACAGATTGTTTTTGCAGTTGTGTTTGGCAATGCAAGTGATGCAGAAAGATGTAAATGTCAAAATCTTGTGAAAACAAATGCTATGTCAATGTGATTTAAATGTGTGCAAACCAAACAAAGTGTGTAGAAAACTATGATATGCACCAACTACACTAAGACATTTGCGTATGGATGACTGGTTCATAATGATTTTACGGGGCCGCAGTGCACATACACACACACATACATGAGAGGAAATAGCCTGTGCATGAATGTATGTGTGTGTATTTATGTGCATACACACATGCTCATGTGAGTAATGGACACTGCAGTGCTCTGGTGCAATGGGTCCATGGAGAAATCTCTGAAGGGCTCAGATGACATGGTCCTTCCTTTGCCCCATATACAGGTTTGTCCAATCTCTGAACTCAGAGAGAGAGAGAGAGAGAGAGAGAGAGAGAGAGAGAGAGAGAGAGAGAGAGAGAGAGAGAGAGAGAGAGAGAGAGAGAGAGAGAGGGAGAGAGGAGGGGGACATTGCAGCATCCCTTTTGCTGAGCGTCATAAATCACAGACAACACTCTAGCGGGATTATGTTGTCATGAAAAAAAACGGCAACCGTCTCAGACAGGTGGAGAGGTATCGACAGGCTATTGTACAGTGTTATTTAAAGAAAAACACTGCGATATGCAGCCTTACATGAAGGAGACAATATGACAAGAAAATAAAGCCTGTCTGCTTCTTCTAATGGTACATGAAGAGGACTCTCAAAAATGAAAGCTAGAACAGGATTAAAAGGAACCAGACAAAAGAAAAGCTCTCTTTTTTGCAGAGAGTAAGTGTGAGAATCAAGAGGAGACGGAGATATGGCTGGAGCAGACAGACTAAAGTCTGCGGTTCTCAAGGCCTGATCAATAATTTAAGCCATGCAGATTGGCAAAGAAGCCCACAAATTCTGCAATGATGGTTGTTCGTTCCCTTAAAGGGATAAAGCTCCGATTTGGGATCTTCCTCAGGACTTCATACGGAACAGTAACAATGTTGTACTAATTCCAGTGCGAATCCTCATACTTTTGAAGTGCATGTAACGTGGATTCGACACACAAACTCGTCCCGTCTCAGCTACAGCTACAGAGTCTGAGGGCGGGGCAAAGGAGACGTGGTTCTCGGGCAGCCAATGAGGACCACAGACTGGCATTATGCAAATGTGTTACATTGTTAGGTAAGTGAGCTGACAGTTTTTTGTTAGGAGACAAACACTTTATTTGTCGTCCACTTTGATCTTTAAAACTTTGCAGACCTTTTACATAAGCCCCGTTTCCACCGAAATTACCCGGAAGTATTTGTACCATGAACTTTTTTTCCGCCCAGACCTGCTACTGTCTGCGTTTCCACTGCGGTCTAAAGTACCGTGAAGATTAGGCAAATTAGTCCAGAGACGCGGGACTGTCAGCGACGGACAGTCATCGTTTTTGCGCGATACTCTCTGCAACAATAACAATGGAGGAGATGCAAGCAGCGCTGCTTTTGCTGGTTATGCATTGGTTGTATTCCGCACAAAATGGCGGAAAAGAGACGAGCACTGAAACTAAAGCGTATTCTGAAAGCTCGTAAAGTAGATTTAAAATAAAACAACGTATGTTTTTATCAGCTATTACGGACATTGACCGTGCGATTGCTGAGATGAATGCCATCAGACAGAAAGAGCAAGACCAGTGGTTAAATTGGCTTTTGTAGGGAGGGGGAGTCCTTATTTACGGTGAATGGTCATTCAAAATCGCACGGGAAAAATACTTAATGTGTTAATTTTCCAGTATTAATGTGTAAGGTAGGGTTGAGTAGTTATGGACCTGAGGAGGCACGCTCCGGCCCAATTTAACCTCTGTGCAAGACTGATATATTTACTGAAAGCAGAACGAACCTCGCAAGACTTTTAAAAATGCCGGTTGAAATAAAATGCTGCGCCATGAGCTCAACCAATCAGCATGTTCAGCGCCCAAGTCCCACCCCTGAATGTTCCCGAACTTTGAAAAAGTACTACCTCGCGAGCAGGGCCGTTTGGATGGGGAAATATTTACCCGAAACTTCATTTAGACCCTGGCTCCTGCGGTCGAAACACACTGAATACCACCCCAAAGGTTCCTCGTTCCTGGGGAAAGTTCCTGCGGTGGAAACGCGGCTATTGACAAACAGCGAAAGTACACACTGCATCAAAGGGAGGATCGCTTTAAAAGCCTTAAAATATTTGAGACTTTTAACATCAGTGATATCAGAGAATATCATCTTGAATTTCAGTCTATTCATCAGAGATATATTGAATGACTCTTAACTCAGTCAGCTGGGTTTGATTGTTGATGATTTGGCGTGATCTTGGATTGTTTAGTTCTTCGACGATCATCCTGAACTTTCTGTCATAGTAACAGGTCCGGAAGCTTAAACCTGCTCGGGAGCGGCTTATTTCATGGAAACAGGACTAGCTTGCAACTTTAAGTGGTGTTGATAGTTCAAATTTGTCCCAACCACTGCTACTTTATTACAGGAGTTCCTTACTGGACCAGGGGCAATAATATTTGTAAATAATAATAATAATATAATTTTTTTTTGGTTGAAAATATTATAATGTTGTGTATAATACTATAGACACAGACACTTGATTGTGAGATTTATTTGTGATGGAATAATTACTGTATAATGTTATTGCAGTCCTACACACATGCTGTACAGTTACTCTGAGCCGTGCATTAATTTGAGTGATGACGGCTATTATGGGATGGCTTGATGCAGAGAACTTGATCTTGACCCGTAAGAAAGTTAAATTAATGTGGTCACGTAACACATCTGCTTTAAATTTTATATTAAATTAAATGAATTGCTAATTACAACATTGAAATAAAAATGTAACTGGTGTACAAATACTATAAAAGCGTGAATATAAATAATTGGGAATCATGTTAAAAATAAAAAAACAGTGCACATTTAATTTATCTATTATAACTTTTATGTTGGTTTGGTCGTTTGGCTGTTTCCTTATAAAGGTCCAGTAAGTTGTAGTTTTTTTTTAATTCGTCAAGTTTTTTAATGATATGATGTCATTACGTTGCTGTCTTGCCCCCAGCCAATCGCTGCATTGCTGATCGTGGTTTTGAGGATCGATGCATCTGCCCTCTTCAGGGAACACAGGAACGCACAGTAATCTCAGATAACTTAATCCATATATTTTAATCCAATCCGCAAATTCATTTGGAGAACCAAATTAGCCAGAGATCAGTTATCACGATTAAAAGATCTGGGATCTGTCAAATCATCTCAGATGTATTAAAGGGTTAGTTCACCCAAAAATGAAAATTCTGTCAGTAATTACTCACCCTCATGTTGTTCCAACCATGTAAGACCTTCGTTCATGTTCGGAACATAATTTAGTATATTTGTGATGAAATCTGAGAGCTGTCTCACTCCTCCATAGGCTTTCAGAGGGAATGAAACTTGATGGCCCAGAATAGTAAGTAAAAACGTCATTTAAGGAGTCCAAATGACTACAGTGGCTCTGTATTAAGTCTATCATGCGACGAAAATACTTTTTGAGCGGAAAAACAACAAAAATAACGACTTTATCCCACTATTATTGTTGTTCAATTTGAGTGCCACGACGCATGCGCGAGAACTGAGATTCTTCTTCTACTACTACTTGACTGGCTGCTCACTCTTTCGGAGTAGGGTTAATCTCAGTTCTCGCGCATGCGTCGTGGCACTCCCGCGAACTCTCGTCAGAGACTCAAATTGAACAACAATAATAGTGGGATAAAGTCGTTATTTTTGTTGTTTTTCTGCTCAAAAAGTATTTTCGTCGCATGATAGACTTAATTCAGAGCCACTGTAGTCATTTGGACTCCTTAAATGACGTTTTTACTTACTATTCTGGGCCATCAAGTTTCATTCCCTCTGAAAGCCTATGGAGGAGTGAGACAGCTCTCAGATTTCATCACAAATATACTAAATTATGTTCCGAAGATGAACGAAGGTCTTACATGGTTGGAACAACATGAGGGTGAGTAATTACTGACAGAATTTTCATTTTTGGGTGAACTAACCCTTTAAGAGAGGTACAAAGAATGAACCCCTGGCCTAAAACTACCCACTTTGACAGAAACAAACAGAAAGGTCACCCATTTTAGGTGTACATTTAAGATTCATTCATTTGAATTGAATATAAAATTTTAATGTAATGAATAAGTGAAATGGGTAACATTTCTGGTATAGTATAATAAACTTTGCATTTATTTGCAAAATATGCATTTTGAAAGTTTGATTATTTAACTAAAATCAAATTAGTGTTGTCAAAAGTACCGACTTCGGTACAGGACATTTTTAAAATGTGACGATGCAGCGTTTCCCTCTAGCATTTTGAGCGCTGGATACATAAACAACTCTGATTGGCCATCATATTCACAAGCTCAACATACAGGTGCTGGTCATATAATTAGAATATCATCCAAAAGTTGATTTATTTCACTAATTCCGTTCAAAAAGTGAAACTTGTATATTATATTCATTCATTACACACAGACTGATATATTTCAAATGTTTATTTCTTTAAATTTTGATGATTATAACTGACAACTAAGGAAAATCCCAGTATCTCAGAAAATTTGAATATTGTGAAAAGGTTAAATATTAAAGACACCTGGTGCCACACTCTAATCAGCTAATTAACTCAAAACATCTGCAAAGGCGTTTAGATGGTCTCTCAGTCTAGTTCTGTAGGCTAAACAATCATGGGGAAGACTGCTGACTTGACAGTTGTCCAAAAGACGACCATTGACACCTTGCACAAGCACCTTGCACGTGTCCAGGAAGGAAAAGATGTGGTAGAAAAAAAAGTACAAGCAATAGGGATAACCGCACCCTGGAGAGGATTGTGAAACAAAACCCATTCCAAAATGTGGGGGAGATTCACAAAGAGTTGATTGCAGCTGGAGTCAGTGCTTCAAGAACCACTACGCACAGACATATGCAAGACATGGGTTTCATGAATTTAAAATGAAAAGAAATAAATATTTGAAATATATCAGTCTGTGTGTAATGAATGAATATATTGTATGTTTCACTTTTTGAATGGAATTAGTGAAATAAATTTTTTTTTTGATGATATTCTAATTATATGACCAGCACCTGTATATGTCTCTGATTGGCCATCATATTCACAAGCTCAACATATATGTCTCTGATTGGCTACAATGATCAACACTCTTCACCGAGTGCTTACACAGATACACACGGGAGCGTTTGAAAAGCAGGCGTCTTTCAGCAGATCCCTAATATATCCACTGATAGACGCGCATCAAAGACGTCTATTCACAACATGTTTTTGAATCACTGATCATTGTAGCCAATCAGAGACATGTGTGTTGAGCTTGTGAACATGATGGCCAATCAGAGTCATTTATGAATCCGTTGAACAGCGCTCAAAATGCTATAGGGAAGAAATTTCAGTACCGACTTGGTACCGAAGTCGGTTCTTTTGACAACACTAAATCAAATAGATGCAAATTGTTAATAATCAACTATGCCATGATGTTTTGAGTTCAGAAATCGTACCCGTTTCATTCATTATGACTGACAAATAAGCATCACGTTAAGTTTATGCTGTTTATGTTTAATCCAAATAGGTGGAAATTTCATATGCAATTCAGATACATAAATCTGAACATGTGAACATTTTCAGGAAATGTGTGTAGACTTTAGAATTTATTAAAGTAATTAATACAGATCATTTCGCTGATATATTGATATCTAGATTTGAAATCCTTTAACTAGAAGTATTAATTTGACCTTTTAAACAGGAATGTGTTGCCCAATTTTCTTTCAAATAACCTGTGCACAGCGTCTACCGGAAGTGGCGTGTCTGTCGGGTATAATTTGATTAGGACTTGCAATTTTCCCAAGTGCTGTTGAGTTTTGTGTGCAGATGGACGGCGGGCGGTCTATGGGTGGGCAGACTCATGCAGCGCCAGAAGCGGATGCAAAGAGGCATGAAGACTTAGAAATGTGTTTTGAAATGAATATGAAAAATTGAGGCAGAGAGCAAGAGAGGAAAGCGAGGGGTGTAAAAAGAAACTCTTGATGGTTCCTGTAACTGAGAGACGTCCTCTGGGAAGCCTGTTTTTAGACAGCGGAGAGCCGAACAGCACTTTGCAATTAACTAGAGTAACAGGATAAAGGGCTAAGAATGGGCATGAGGGGCGGCCGAGGCCTGACAAAGGGCAGAAAATGGACCAGAGGGAGCAGCAGATGAAGGTGTGTGTGCGATAATGGAATTGCAGAACGGTCAATTTGATTTTAGTTTGCATCTCTGGCCCAGGGTTTGAAAGACCAGCGAGCTTCCCGGGATTTAATGGCTGCTCGTGATGGAGAGTCCAACCTCGCTAAAAAATAAAGTGGAAACCTGCCTAAGATGATTTGCTGGTCTGTGCTGATCTGGTCTTTGGCTTCTTTGGATTTGGGGTTTAAAAGAATCTTGCTATTTAGTAGGGATGCACCAAAACCGATAATTCTTTATATTTGAAAGCCGATAACCGATATATTGGCCGATAAATCTAAATCTGAATTATACAATTATATACTTTTTGAAAGCTTGATTACAAAAACAAAAGTCTCAGCATTAAAAGCCATGTCTCAAACACACAATAATGATGTTCTTGTTATTATTTTATTTTATTTAAAATACATATTGCACTGAACTGTATTTTCATTTTTGAAGTGATCCAGATCATATTTCAAGCAATCCAAAGCCATCATGGTGAACAGTGCACATCTGAAGTGTCTCAGCTGAAGAAAAAAAAACATTGTTTATGATATCAGCCAAATCTTCTTATCAGACTGATAACGATAACATTAAAAATGAACATATATCGGCCGATACCGATATATTGTGCATCCCTAATATTTAGTCATATTATTTGACTGCACTGACAACAAAGCTTGAACTGAATTGAGTTAAATAATGACTCTATTGTCTTCTGTAGAGCTGCTTTAGCTGAATCGAATGAGTTTCATATTTGATGTACTTTTAGGTAGTGAACTGAACTGACTTAAAGGGGACATATCATGAAAATCTGACTCTTTCCATGTTTAAGGTCTATAATCCTGTCCCTGGTGCATCTGCCAACCCAGAAAACACGAAAAAGGACAACCCAGTAACTTTGTTTTGCTAAGCCTTTTTCTGCAAGCACATGAAAAAATGACCCACTCAGATTTCGCTCCCCTAGGGACGTAGGAAGGGGATCTATTACAATATTGCCACCCCTTAAAGGTGCACTATGTAACTTTTCCACCCACTAGAGGTTCAACATTCAAAACAAAGGCGTAGTTTGATGACGTCAACTTTGAGCGCAGAATCTTGGGACATGTGGTCTTCAGCTCACAGCCGGTGGGAAGGAATCAGGACAGGACTCGGGCAGAAATCATGTTGATGGATGTGATTATTAACGTTACTGTAGTCTGAAGCAGAGCAGGACCGAGTGTTGTGGAGCTGAGGAACCGCTGGAGCGATTGCTAATAAGATGAACGCAACACACGCCTCGCAAGCAGCGGGACTTTTATTATGACACAGTCGCCGGCGCATGAAGTAACGCACCTCTGTTGATCACATTAGACACATCTGAGTGTGTTGATGATGGGATGACGTTACTCTGTGCGCTCTCTCAGCGGCTGCTATGACACTTGTTCACACTGCAGTGAGAGTAAAGCGTTTCTGCAAAATAAAACCGGAAACCGAGGGGAACGCAGATATGATGTCATCGACAGGCCACGCCCTCACACGTCCCGGTTCCTCGGGTAAAATAGCAATTTTCTCACGATTTACAAATAGTTGGAAACATTTGGGATATTGTAAGTACTCAAATGAACAAAATATATAACACTGGCCTAGTGGTTTTTGGATATTTTACTGAAAAAATGTTACATAATGCACCTGTAATCTGCACATTTCCACCCACTGTCCCATATTGGCATAGTTTCCGCCCTCACCCAGTTGTACACTGTCTGCCATTTTCTCCGCGCTTGAGCAGCTGTAGTGACAGCAATGTCTTGTAAGCAATGCAGGTGCATCGCCTGAACGAGGGACAATTCAAGGCAGGTTTTGCTAAAAAGTTAAAGCTCAAGGATGGATCAGTACCAACTGTTTGTGATCCAGCGTATAGTCTCCGGAGCGACACTGGTCACGGTAGTAATGAAAGGGAAAGCGCAAACTTTATTACAGTTCATCAGAGTTGTTTTACGGATATTAAGTTTACCAGCTACCCCGAAAAGGCATATGGCCTGTATATATTTGTTTGCTGTTAGTTGTAACAAGTGCTTTTATGTAATTCGCTGTGTATGCTGATGATAATTCAAGGGTGAGTGAGAGAGTTTATGGATAAGACTTTAATGAGCACTTCTTGTACTTTGTTTTATTCAGCTCTTACTGTGATTTTCTGCACTTCATCTTTTGTGTGATGAACAATAAACTCATCAGTAAAGTTTTGGCCATCATTAGGACGGGATCACTACAACAGGCTTGTACTAATAGTGGATAAAAGCAAGAGGACAACATAAGTTACACTCACCTAAAGGATTATTAGGAACACCATACTAATACTGTGTTTGACTCCCTTTCGCCTTCAGAACTGCCTTAATTCTCCGTGGCATTGTTTCAACAAGCTGCTGAAAGCATTTTTTAGAAATGTTGGCCCATATTGATAGGATAGCATCTTGCAGTTGATGGAGATTTGTGGGATGCACATCCAGGGCACGAAGCTCCCGTTCCACCACATCCCAAAGATGCTCTATTGGGTAGAGATCTGGTGACTGTGGGGGCCATTTTAGTACAGTGAACTCATTGTCATGTTCAAGAAACCAATTTGAAATGATTCGAGCTTTGTGACATGGAGCATTATCCTGCTGGAAGTAGCCATCAGAGGATGGGTACATGGTGGTCATAAAGGGATGGACATGGTCAGAAACAATGCTCAGGTAGGCCGTGGCATGTAAACGATGCCCAATTGGCACTAAGGGGCCTAAAGTGTGCCAAGAAAACATCCCCCACACCATTACACCACCACCACCAGCCTGCACAGTGGTAACAAGGCATGATGGATCCATGTTCTCATTCTGTTTGCGCCAAATTCTGACTCTCCCATCTGAATGTCTCAACAGAAATCGAGACTCATCAGACCAGGCCACATTTTTCCAGTCTTCAACTGTCCAATTTTGGTGAGCTCGTGCAAATTGTAGCCTCTTTTTCCTATTTGTAGTGGAGATGAGTGGTACCCGGTGGGGTCTTCTGCTGTTGTACCCATCCGCCTCAAGGTTGTGCGTGTTGTGGCTTCACAAATGCTTTGCTGCATACCTCGGTTGTAACGAGTGGTTATTTCAGTCAAAGTTGCTCTTCTATCAGCTTGAATCAGTCGGCCCATTCTCCTCTGACCTCTAGCATCAACAAGGCATTTTGGCCCACAGGACTGCCGCATACTGGATGTTTTCCCTTTTCACACCATTCTTTGTAAACCCTAGAAATGGTTGTGCGTGAAAATCCCAGTAACTGAGCAGATTGTGAAATACTCAGACCGGAGCAGCAGCTAATTTGCATTTAAAGGGACACACACAAAAACTGCACGTTTTTGCTCACCCCCCAAAATGGCCATTTTAACATGCTATAAAAAATTATCTGTGGGGTATTTTGAGCTAAAACTTCACATACACACTCTGGGGACTTCAGAGACTTATGCTTATTGCATATTATAAAAGGGGCTGTCTGATGTCCCCTTTAAGCTGAATTATGACTCTATTATCTTCTGTAGAGCTGCTTTACAGCAGAATTTGAATTGGACTCATATTTGATGAAGACTGCATCGATGATTCTGTTATTTTCCTGTTTATTTTGCTTTGAAATAATCGGTATGAAGTGCTATATAAATAAAGGTGCCGTTTTAGGCGCTTGTCAGCTGAACTCCACTCCAAAGAAAAAAATCCATAGAAAAATGGAAAAGGAACTGGTCATTTTTTACCAGGACATTATCCAGACACAACACAAAGCAATGCATGATTCAAAATGCAGGTAAACGCCTGTGAAAAATCAATACGGAAAATTCCTTCATGCCCTATTTGCGAGCTAAGGCCATCAAACCAGCTTAGAGGATGTTTTACCAGCAGCCAAGTCAAGTCTTTCAGATCCAAGTTAATTATTTTCCACATGCTACTGGTTAGTTTCATAGGTTAGATCCAGTTCACAACAGGGTTATTGGCTTTTTTTCCATGTTCATCTTTCTTTAGTGTGTAATGTTCTTCTCTACATCAGTGTCAGTGTTTCTGAACTCCTGAAACGCCTCCATTGTAGTCTTGAGCTTTCTTCTGGGAACCAACACGTCACAATATTCCTCATTTAAATAATTCATACGCAGAATAAAGGGGCGGGGCCTGGTTGAGTTAGTTAGTAGTGTGTTGAAACTGGCGGTTATGGTAAGGGGAGGGACATTTCCCAAACACGCTGGAAGCGCTTGACCAATCACAACACACTGCTCCAGCCGACCAATCAGAGCACATTGTGCTTTTCAGAAGGAGGGGCTTCATAGATACAGGAACTAAACAGAGCGTTACTGACAGACTGGGAAGAGAGGAGCCGCAACAATGGAGAATATGTGAAAATAATCAACATTCAAGTGGGAAAACCGTCTCTAGTACAAAATTAAGACATTGAAAAAGGGCATAACAGGTCCTCTGTATATTTGCGTCATACAAAACAATTGTATATTAAATATAGTGTGAGTCACATGGACCACTTTTATGATGCTCTTGTGTCCTTTTTGTCGTTTTTTCATTGTAATTGCATTCTCTTTTTTGTGTTCCATGGAAGAAAGGAACTCCTACCGACATTAGGGTTGGAATTTCTATGTGCAACTTCTCATTAACAAACTTCATTAATGGTCTGAAGTCGCCGTCTCTGCAGCGACAAAGAAATGGCAGGAATGAAGGAGGGAGACGAGGTGGTGAGAAAGAAGCCATGAGTCTGAGCGCGATCTGGGTGACGGATCTTCAGCGCTGTCTTTGAGCCTGTCAGAGACTGACTAAAGATCTGGCTTTGTGTGACACATCGCTACAAAATCTCCATCAGACAGTTCCTGTCGGTCTTTATCTCTGGCCCAGGGGGTCTCTCTCACTCTCTTCTTCTTCTTGTCCTGTCTGTGTGTTCGGTCTGTCGCTCTCTCTCTCTCTCTCTCTCTCTGGGGGTCTGAACTGTGAAGGGCTGAGGGAACTGGTTGAACTTGCGCGCTCAGATAAGCCGAGGAATTAGCGGGAGAAGATCAGGCGTGCCGTCAGTGATGAGTTCAGGAGTGGATGAGAGAAGCACTGATGTCTGATTATGTGAGCCAGTCGCTCTTTTGGAGTCTTAGTTTTACATTTACATTTATACATTTGGCAGACACTTTTATCTGAAGCTACTCATGGTATACATTTTTTAGCACTTTTCCTTGGAATCAAACCTAGTGTTACTATTTTCCTCAGTGAATGAATGTTTTAAAGGCGTTGCTTCTTTTTTTAAAAGCCACTCTGGTTTACATTGGCTCACTTTGAGCTTAATGTGACCAACCTGTTAATTTTCCTTTTATATGCCGTTTAACCCTATAAAGCCTGCTGTATCATATCTGATATGCACATTTCTAAGGCCTAATCATGGTCAAAACTTTGCTGAAAAACCTCAACATGAATTCTTTCATCTGATTTTTTTTAGCAAGTAAAAGCATTTTAGTATATTTGTAAAAACATCCCTTCCTGTAGCTGAAAACTTCTGATTTTTATAAAAGTAAACATAAGAATAACTTTGATATTGTCAGTAATTTTTAAAGATGAACACTTAGTGGACTGAAGCAACTCAGGTTTACCTCATTATAAATACATTATTTTGTAGATAATAAAACAGATCCATCAGGTTTATATATATATATATATATATATATATATATATATATATATATATATATATATATATATATATATATATATATATATATATTAAATAATATATTACATAAATAACTTTTGAACTTTCTATTCATCAAAGAATCCTGAAAAAATTTATCATGGTTTCCACAAAATATTTAGCAGCACAACTGTTTTCCACATTGATAATAATCATAAATGTTTTTTGAGCATAAATACTCATATTAGAAGGATTTCTGAAGGATCATGTGACGCTGAAGACTGGAGTAATGATGACAAATTCAGCTTTGATCACAGGAATAAATTATATTTTACAATATATTCAAATAGAAAACAGCTATTTTAAAGGAACATGCCACTATTTGTGAAAATAGGTTCATTTTGCAACTCCTCTAGAGTTAAACAGTTGAGTTTTACCATTTTCAAATCCATTAAGCCGATCTCTGGCGGTAGCACTTTTAGCATAGCTTAGCATAGATCATTGAATCTGATTAGACCGTTAGCATCTCGCTCAAAAATGACCAAAAACGTTCAATATTTTTCCTATTTAAAACTTGACTCTTCTGTAGTTACATTGTGTACTAAGACCGACGGAAAATTAAAAGTTGTGATTTTCTAGGCCGATATGGCTAGGAACTATACTCTCATTCCTGTGTAATAATCGAGGAACTGCCATACCATGAGTGCAGCGGCGCAATGATATTACGCAGCGCCTGAAAATAGGCTAACTTCCGTCAACATAACCAACGTGACAACCTGCTTGCACAGAGAGCGCTGGGGACTATTTTCAGGCGCTGTGTAATATCATTGCGCCGCTCCACTAATGGGACGGCAGCAAAGATTATTACGCAGGAATGAGAGTATATTTCCATATCGGCCTAGAAAATCCCAACTTCTCATTTTCTGTCGGTCTTAGTACACAATGTAACTACAGAAGAGTCAAGTTTTAAATAGGAAAAATATCTTTGGTCATTTGAGCGAGATGCTAACGGTCTAATCAGATTCAATTATCTATGCTAAGCTATGCTAAAAGTGTCAGGATACTGAGAGCGAGGACCCAGATGCAGAATGAGCAGGGGGTGAAATTTATTAACAATATAGGACACGGGACAAGAATGGTGAAACAGGTACAAAGTCCAAACAATAGGGGCAGGGCACAATGGGAGAACTGGCTGGTCAGGGTAGAGACAGCAAGGATGTGATGGCCAACGATGGAGACAAGGAAGCGGCTCAGGGAACCAGGCTTGACTGTTGGTGACGTGGCTTGCTGCAGAACTAGACTGGTAGCCAGGCCAGGAGAGTCAATGACCAGGGGAAACTCCGGACACAGGGCAGGAACCAACACAAGACACATACACACTAACACAGAGACACAAACAACGAGAGAGAACAGACAAACTAGCACGTAAGAATAAAGAATACAAAGTAACCTAAATAATAATTGAAGCTAGCAAAAGAGAAAAAAAATAATATAAAACCAAGCTCTCTAAAATAGTGAAACTAAGAAATAAAACAAGACTGCACTCTAACAGGAAACTAGAGAGGAACAAAAAAAAAATAAAGATAAGCTAGAAAAAGCAAGACAAAAAATAAGTCTAGGGAGACGACCAAAAATAAAGACAAGAACTAAACTAGAGTAAAATCTCAGGAACAAAATCAAAACTAGAGAAATCCAAAAAATAAGGCTAGGGAAAATAATGCAAAAGTCTATAACTAGGCAAGATCAAAAACGAATCACTAGGAATAGCTTAGCGAGACACACAGCATAAAACAAATGCACACAAACGCAACGAACCAGCAAGGACATGAGGGAAAGAAGCACAATATAAAGGGACCAGAACACATGAGGGTCAGGTGAGTACAAATCAAATCAAATCAAATCACTTTATTGTCACACAGCTATATGCACAAGTGCAACAGTAGGTGAAATTCTTGGTGCAGTTCCGAGCAACATAGCAGTCATGACATGACATGTACAACATTTAAGCAACAACAGATTACACATCTGATGCGCCCACAATTACTCACAGCACAGTAAACACTACCATAAACAATAAATAATTTACACAATGTGAGTGTAGTTCTCACAGCTTTAAATAATATACACATACTTACAATATACATATACTTTAAACAATATACACTAAACATACATTAAACAGTATACATTAAGCTATAATAATAATAATATACAATGTACAGTATACATTATTATTCACAGTAGAGATCCAATTATGTACAATAGGTGCTATATGATAAATGATAAATAATAATGATACATAAAAGTGTATATAATGTGTGTGTGTATCTACAGTGGGTTGTGCGGAGTGATATTCTGTCCAGTGTGTGTTATGATCCTGATGGATCAGGAGTTAAGTAGTCTGATTGCTTGTGGGAAGAAGCTGTTCTGGAGTCGGCTGGTGCGTGTTCTGATGCTGCGGTACCGTCTGCCTGATGGCAGCAGTGAGAGCAGCCCATGGTTCGGGTGGCTAGAGTCTCTGATGATCCTCTGAGCTCTCTTCACACACCGCCTGGCGTAAATGTCCTGGAGGGAGGGAAGCTCACCTCCGATGATGCAGCTGGCCGTGCGCACTACCCTTTGCAGGGCCTTGCGGCTGCGGGCGGTACTGTTGCCGTACCAGGTGGTGATGCAGCCAGTCAGCAGACTCTCTATGGTGCAGGTGTAGAAACGTGTGAGGATGTGGCGGTTCATTCCAAACCTCCTCAGCCGTCGCAGGAAGAAAAGGCGCTGATGAGCCTTCTTCACAACGGCCTCGGAGTGGACGGACCATGAGAGTTCCTCTGTGATGTGGACACCAAGGAACTTGAAGCTGCTGACTCTCTCCACCGGTGCTCCATCGATGGTGATGGGGCGGTGTTCTCTCTCATTCCTCCTGAAGTCGACCACCAGCTCCTTGGTCTTGCTGACGTTGAGGGAGAGGTTGTGCTCCTGACACCACCGTGTCAGAGTGAAACAATTAGTGAAACAAGGACTAGACAACGACTAAACAAGGGGGCGTGGTAAAGGGAAACAAGGAAGCAGGACAAGAGGAACACACAAACAAAGACACAGCCATGTGCTCAAGCACAAGACAAACAAAGAAACACTAAACAAGGACAAAACAGACAAGACTGTCAGGACAGGATCCTGACAAAAAGTGCTACAGCCAGACCCAGAGATCGGCTGAATGGATTTGAAAACGGTAAAACTCGACTGTTTAACTCTAGGGGAGTTGGAAAATGAACCTATTTTTTCCTTTAAATTGTAATAATATTTCTCAATGTTTACTGTTCTTTTGACCAAATAAAAGCAGCCTTGGTGAGCAGAAGAGGCTTTTCTAAAACAAAAAAAAAGATTCCAAACTTTTAACTTGTAGTGTACTTTTTTTGTGAACGTTTTGCAGAAATGTAGGTAGATGAGTTATTTTCCAATGAGCCTCTATTGCAACGTACGTAATAAACTGATCAGTAAGTAAGTTTTGTACTGCATTTTGAACTTAGAAGAAGCAGTTTGCAGAAACCAGTCTTCATCACAGCAAGCATCGTCCGTTTCATCCTCAGCTCTCCAGCAGTTATTAACATTATCCACTTACACTACAGCACAGACACAAACACGACCCTCGACGTGGAGCAGATTTGGGTTTGAGGGAGGCACATCGGACTTAAGAATTGATTAAACGCTCGCAGGCGGCCCTCAGGCTCGTAATATCAGAGTTTAATTGGAGCTGTCAGATGGCAAGTTAATCCGACCTTGCGTAAATCTGTGGAGATATTTCCGATGAAGGACCAACTGATGTATGACAGAACGGTCACATTAGCTCCTCTGCCTCAAGCCAACACCAAAATAAATCACAACATCGTCTGTTGTTCATTTATTTTTAAACCCACTCGAACCACATGGTGCATGCTTGAGGAACTTCTGCGCTCGTGACACTTCTGAAAGCATGCTTGAGTCTCAACGAACTGTCATTTAGACGCATGAAAATGGAGAATTAAAAAGTAAAAAGGGCCGAGAATAAAACAGGCCCTCCACAAAGGGAGAATCCTGCTGGTATATTCCTTTTAAAACGTCAGAATTTCCAACTTCCTACCTGCAACTTACCCACAAAGATGTCTTATCAGGATGTGTTTTATCATTTATCCTCCAGAATTGGTGTGCCAGGAGACATCATTGATGACAGTTGTGGTTTTAAAGACACTCAATATGCAGTAATATTATCAGTTTACCTGCACTGACACTATTGGATGATAATTGAGCTGGATGATGACATCACTGTAAAACACGTTCCCCCTAATTCAACGTAAACTTTGGTTTGGTTGCTTTTAAATCACAAATAGTGATATTTTTGTATTATTTCTAGTATTTTTTAATATTTTTAATTCTCTTTTTTACTACTATTCCGCATATTTTATTTCATTTGGTTTCCAGGAGAACATTTCAAATTTTTTTCATCTAATATTTCTTTTTATTTGACTTTTATTTCAGTTAACAACAAATTTGGAATGGTTTTGGGGGGGGGGGGGGGGGGTGTTTAAACATCAGAACAAGAACTAACTAATAATTTGGAATAAATCATTCAACATGATGAATTCTGAGAAGGATACACATCTGTAGTGTTTAGTATACTATACACTATATTGAGACGTTTTGGGACGCCTGCTTTACATGCACTTGAACTTTAATGACATCCCATTCTTAATCCGTAGGGTTTAATATGGAGTTGACCCACCCTTTGCAGCTCTAACAGCTTTAACTCTTCTGGCTTTCCACAAGGTTTAGGAGTGTGTTTCTGGGAATTGTTGACCGTTCTTCTAGAAGCGCATTTGTGAGGTCAGGCACTGATGTTGGATGAGAAGGCCAGTGTGTTCTATCGGGTTGAGGTCAGGACTCTGTGCAGGCCAGTCAAGTTCCTCCACACCAAACTCGCTCATCCGTGTCTTTATGGAGCGACGCTTTGTGCACTGGTGCGCAGTCATGTTGGGACAGGAAGAGGCCGTCCCAAAACTGTTCCCACAAAGTTGGGAGCATGAAATTGTCCAAAATGTCTTGGTGAAGCATTAAGAGTTCCTTTCACTGGAACTAAGAGGCCAAGCCCAAACCCTAAAAAAACAACCCCCACTGTCACATGTCTGTCCTGTCTTGTGGAGCACATGTGGTGTGTTGTTGATTTGGGCTGTGCTCGTGTCTGTGTCTGATCCCTCCCCCTTGTTATCTTATTAGTGTTTGATTTACTCCACCTGTTCCCTCTTGATTTCTTCCCCTTTATATAGGTCCCATGTGTTCTCAGTCTTTTGTGGTTACGTTGTCTTGTGTACGTGTTCCCTTCCCTGTGATCCGCTCCCTGACTTCCCTTCCCTGTGATCCGCTCTCCGACTTTTTGGTTTGTTGTTTGTTTCTGTTATGTTGTTTTGTATTAGATTATGTTTTCCCCCTTGTGGGTTTTTGTTTGTGTTTATGTTTATTTTGTTAATTAAAAACCCTTTTTTCCCTGCTATTGAGTCCTCACCTCAGTTTCCTTCAGCCGCACGTGACACCCACACCATAATCCCCACTCCACCAAACTTTACACTTGGCACAATGCAGTCAGGCAAGTCCCGTTCTCCTGGCAACCGCCAAACCCAGACTCGTCGATGGGATTGCGAGACAGAGAAGCGTGATTGGTCACTCCAGAGAACACGTCTCCACTGCTCTAGAGTCCAGTGGCGGCGTGCTTTACCCCACTGCATCCCACGCTTAGCATTGCACTTGGTGGCTCTTGACTCTGCAGAAAGTTGGTGACTTCTGCGCACTGTGACCCTCAGCATGTGCTGACCCCACTCTGTGATTGTAGAAGCGTCTGCATGCCTAGTGCTTGATTTATACACCTGTGGCCATGAAGTGATTGAACACCTGAATTCAGTGATTTTGAGGGGCGTCCCAATACTTTTGGCAATATAGTGCATGTAAGTATAATCAAAAGTCATTCAACTATTTTTTTTATTAAATCTCGCCTATAGTCGAATCTTCATAAAAAGGTGAAATTGACATCGCTACCCTGTTAAATTATTTTGATCTGATTTCAAGTGATGGAAAAACATGTCATGATCTGCTTTATAGTTTCATAATTGAGCTGAATAACGAGTTGAATTAAGCTTGCTTCATAATTTAATGCACTTTGCACTATTATTGATACTAGTATGAACTGAATTGACACTATTTTCTTCTGTAGAGCTGCTTTATTTGAACTGAGTCGCTTCATAATTAATAAACTAATACAACATTCACACATTCATTAAACTGAGTTGAATCAACATTGAACCAAACTGAGGTGAATAATGACACAATTGTCTTTTTAAATCTGTATGCTTTACAGCTGAAATTGGGTTTGTTTCATAATTGAAGAACTTTGCAATATTAATACTGTTGTTTTCTTGCTTACACATTAATTAAACATGTCATTATTATTTCTTTTTTCCTCTTATGAGTGCAATATCGCACATGCAACTTAAAATGGAACAGGCGGAGCAATTTGATGTTGTGCTTCTTTATATTTAAACAGTGTATTTACAGGATATCATACAAATAAGCCGATAAAAAATAAGTATTTGCAGGAATCACAGTCATGTGAAACAATGCGAGAGTGCTGATTCTCCGGCTCTTCAGACAGAAAACCAGACATGCAGGGAAGTTTAAACAGGTTCGATGTGTCGTTTAAAGACTCAAAGAGAAAAATAGAAGTGTACAAGAAAAGAAAAAAACATTCAGCATCTGATATTTTATTCATAACTGCACAATTATAAGCATGCATTTTTTTTATTTTTATAATATGGTTTGAGCATGCAAATAAAATGAGTTGGGTGAATAAACACTTCTCGTTGCACGGCTGATCCACAATCCTGTTCAGATCCTATAGAAAATGAATTAAATGTTGCAGAACTGGACTTTATCAAGCATCCACTAATATTACTCAGACTGATAAGAGGAATTAGCCTGATATTTCACAGCCTCTGCTTTGAGATTGAAATATATCATGCATTATTTATTATCATTTCTTTCTTGTTTGTTTTCATTTTTTGCCCTCAAGGTTCTTCAAAAGTTACTTCAAAAGTTTATTTTCGGATGGTAGATGAGACACAACATCACTGTGAAGTTCATGTTCAGAATGGCATACTATAGCTCCGCCCGTTACCCAGCATGCTTTGCTGCTAGGATATATATCTGACTAGATAGCTTGGCCAGTCAGAAAGAGTGTGCAAGACGGGTTTGAGTGAGTTACAGGGGCTTGTTTTGCAGGTTTATAGTGCTCTAATAGTTGTATATAGTATGTATGAAACACAGTATGTTCATCTTTATATGAATATCTAGATGATTTCCTGGATTTGCCTATATATGCGAAAGATCACACTGCATTGAATGCTGCAATGCAATCGGCTCAGTTTGACCTTCTTTTTTCAGTGACAAATGAGCTGTACGTTGTTAAATGTCTTTATTAACTCGATATTACATTTGTCAGCTAAAAAGCTATTTTACACAAAACTGATTTAAAAATGCATAAAACACAGAGGCACATAGGAATTATATAGACTAGATTAAAGTCAGCGAATCACTTGCTTTTTACAAGAGAGACATTTCTCATCAAAACAGTTTGAGGTCTTTATGCAAATAAAGTTCAAAGATTGCACGCTCATAAATCTAACACTTGTAAATTCAGCTCATGTGGTTAATGCGTTTGCCGCATCAAACTTTTAATAGATGGGTCTGCAAAATATGAATCGGGTTAATCGCTGATTGAATAAATGAATGAGACATTTGGCCACACCCACTCTCTGCAAAACCCCGTCTCCAAAGGCATTTCAGCCAATCCTGAACGCACAAAAACGATCCGCGGTTCTGTCAGGTGTAGCCGCATAATATAGTAGTGATGTCTGGAGGGGATACTTGTTTTTAATGACCCTGCAAGTTTGATTAAAATGAGAGGGAAATATTTTTTAAAGGGGTGGTTGATTATGATTGAACTTTTATAACTTTAGTGAGTGTGTAATATTGCTGTTTGAGCATAAACGACGTCTGCAAAATTACGATGTTCAAAGTTCAAAGCAAAGAGAGATACTTTTTAAGGACTACAACAAATGGCTTGTACAAATGGCGAGCTTATTCATGGCTTCGTGACATCACTAACCCTAAAATTTACATAAACCCCACCCCTGGGAACACGCAACAAAGGCCGTGTTGAGAAGAGGAAGAGTTGTCGTCCGTCTTTCACATTTATTGCGATACAGTACGAACACAAATGCAATAGCATGTCATAAAGCAAGATGACATCATAAGTTATAACCGTATTTCAGCTAAACTATCCCTGTTCTGTCTTCATGCCGCAGATATTCTCTGGCTCATCAGTTCCCACACCAGCGCTTTATGGATTATCATAACAGAATATGCTAATCGATGAAGATAGTTAACTTTCTCTTGTCATTCTACATGTCGTCTCTTCTTCTTGCGTCTCTCCATCATTGTCCGACTCCGGTTTGGCCTCAAAAGGCTGAACAGTGTCTGATATTTTCAGTGTGTGTGTGTCTGCGTGAGGTAATCAGAGCTGCTGACATGAGCTCTTGAAGCCCCGCCCTCTTCCTGAAAGGGGGAGGGGAGCACCAGCTCATTTGCATTTAAAGGGGAACACACAAAAAGCGTGCTCACCCTCAAAAAGCGACCATTTTAACATGCGATAAAACATGATCTGTGGTGTATTTTGAGCTAAAACTTCACATACACACTCCGGGGACATCAGCGACTTATTTTACATAGTAGGCATTATAGGACCTCTTTCAAAAAATGTCATATTATGAGGGAAGAACAAGGTAATTGGTAAACTACAGTTACACAGGTTTTATTTACTATGCAAAAAAAAACATGCACAGAAAAACGAAAAGCGCACAGGAAAAAACAAACATTGACTACAACATAATCAGTTATTTGCATGCATAATCATTGTTTTTGCATGTATTTCTTTGTACGACAGCCTGGCCAAAAATGGTGTCGGCACAATTTCATTGCGTTACTATCACAAATACAACAGTTTACTTCAAGCACAACTACGTTATATGATTATAAAATGTTAATGATATTTGAATAGAGGGTGAAGATATCAATATTCCTATAGCCGGGCATCCATTTTGGCCACGACTGTAGGCCTATGTGCTGTTTTATTCAAATGAACGAATGAAATCCGCCATCCAGAACTTGTTTTTATCAGCAATTGTTTTCACGGTTTAGTGGTGAGTGTTTTTGCATTTTATTTTGTGATTAACTAGAATAACAAGCCGTGGAGCTTCCAGTCTGACTTTCTGCATTGATAACAACCGCAACGGCAACTCAGCAAAACATTAAAAATACCATATTGAAGTGCATTATTCAATAAAACTCCTTGCATGCTTGACAATCAGACACGCTTCCTTTATATTAGATCCGTCCCTGCCGGGAGCTATTTTATGAAGTAATGTGGACAAAATCCCCAGTGATGCACACTATTACACACAATCCATTATCTGTTCTTTGAAACTGGCCGTAAATGCTAGTAGATTTTTGTGTTTCACTAACAGTCCCGCCATGCAATCATGACACCATCACCCGCGGGCACAGACGCTCGGATTCCCGTGCAAATCCGCGGCCAGGCTGCAGGACATCGATACGTCTCTTGTCCGGAATTGTGATCTCCCAATTGCCCAGCCACACTAAGCCAGGTTCTGAGAGCAGATTAAATGGCCCTCCATCGATCGCTGGCCTTTAATGCGCCTTCGCCTCAGAAGCAAAACCCAAAAATATGCCATGGTGTGGCCTCTCGACGGCTGTCTTATGAGGGCCACTTGGCTGAACGGGTGTGCGCGGCTCATCTGAGAAAGTCTGCTTCAGCTAATGCAGTCATCGAGGGAAGCGCGAGCTTGTGTAACCGAGCCACGCTCGCAACGCCAAGTGTTTCGTCTCATCCGTGCAAAACAAAACCGGCAGAAGGCAGAAGCAAACAACAACAACAACAACACAAGTACGTCGTGTGGAAGGCAGCCAGGAAGCTCTCAGCGCTCACACAGGGTTCTGGAGTGGCAGCTCTTGTGTTTGAAGTTTTATGGAGCGAGTTATGTTGAAGATCAACGTTGAACGTTCAGGGTTCAAATTAATATTAGCTTCAAGAGCTTTATTCTGCTCTGGATGGCATGATCAGCAGTGAAAATAACACGCTACTCATGTGGAAGGAAAATGAAGCACATGTTTGGAAAAGCATACTACTTCTGCAGTGTGTAGTATGAACATTTTAATATTAAATGCAATGCATGAAAGAATGCCTTTGCAATGAGAAACATTCAAAATGGCAGGATATGACTTTATCGGGCTGCATGTTTAATTCAATCTGGATATCATCTTTTTATTTTGCATTTTTAAAGCACTTTTAAAAAATATCTTAACCTAGCAGTATGTTTAATAAATGAAGCGAAAAATGTTGGAAATCACAGTTCTAGTTTTGGTTCGCATTCCTCACATTGGAAATGAAAGGTCAATTTGAGCACATTGGCTTCTTTTTTTATACTGCACATTTTGACAAAAACGGCACATCCTGGTACTTTATGCATACTGAAATGTGCTTAGTATGCATCCTATGTAGTGTAGAAATAGTAAGAGTAGTATGATAGTACGCTCTCCTGTGGGACTGATGGCTCAATCGTCATATTTGACATGAAAGGTCAAGTCCAGTGGATTGCATTGCGGGATACGGTATATTGCAAGCATTGAAGTCTTTTTAATACTGCACATTTTGACAAAAACTGCACATCCTGGTACTTTATGCATACTGAAAATGTGCTTAGTATGCACAGTATGCATCCTATATACTGCAGAAATCATAAGAATTGTATGATAAAAACATGAAAATCATGTCTGATGTCACTTCTGGTTCACACTGGGAATGGAAGGTCAAGTGAAGAGCGTTGCATTGTGGGATGCAGCATTGAGCAGTTTTTTACTGCACATCTAGGCATTTCATGCATACAGAAAAGTTGATTTGTATGCACAGTATGCATCCTATATACTGCAGAAATCGATATTACTTCTGGTTCAATCGTCATATTGGACATGAAAAGTCAAGCCCAGTGCATTGCATTGTGGGATACGGTATTGCATTTTTTTACTGCACATTTTGACAAAAACTGCACATCCTGGTGCTTTATGCGTACTGAAATGTGCTTAGTATGCATCCTATGTACTGCAGAAATAGTAAGAGTAGTATGATAGTACGCTCTCCTGCGGTTGAAAATCATGTCTGATGTCACTTCCGGTTCTTTCAGCATATTTGAAATGGAATTTCAAAGAGAAAAGCAATGCATTGTGGGATGCAGCATTGAGCACTATTTTACTGCGCATCATTTCATGCATTCAGAAAAGTTGATTTGTATGCACAGTATGCATCCTATATACTGCAGAAATCCTAAGAATTGTATGATAAAATCATGAAAATCATGTCTGATGTCACTTCTGGTTCACACTGGGAATGTAAGGTCAAGTGAAGAGTGTTGCATTGTGGGATGCAGCATTGAGCACTGTTTTTTTTATTTATTGCACATTTCATGCATGTGGAAATTAGCTTAGTATGCATCCTATATACTGCAGAAATCGATATTACTTCTGGTTCAATCGTCATATTGGACATGAAAAGTCAAGCCAAGTGCATTGCATTGTGGGATACGGTATTGCATTTTTTTACTGCACATTTTGACAAAAACTGCACATCCTGGTGCTTTATGCGTACTGAAATGTGCTTAGTATGCATCCTATGTACTGCAGAAATAGTAAGAGTAGTATGATAGTACGCTCTCCTGCGGTTGAAAATCATGTCGGATGTCACTTCCGGTTCATACTGGGAATGGAAGGTCAAGTGAAGCGCGTTGCATTGTGGGATGCAGCATTGAGCAGTTTTTTTTACTTCACATCTAGGCATTTCATGCATATGGAAAATTAGCTTAGTATGCAGAGTATGCACTGCAGAAATCGTAAGAATTGTCTGATAAAATCATGTCCGAAGTCACTTCTGGTTCTTTCAGCATATTTGAAATAGAAGGTCAAGTGAAGAGCATTGCATTGTGGGATGCAGCGTTGTACACAGCATGCTCTGCTACTGTTTGAGCAGAAATAGTTAGAGCCATATAGTGTGCTATTCTGAAGACTCTTTGGTTTTGTAATTCTCTTGCATGTTCTTTTCTCGCCGTGTCTTACCGCAGCCTGACAGCGTCCCGCTGCTGCATGCTCCTCGCCCCTCCCTTCAGCCCTGGAGCGCTCTCTCTCTCTCTTTCCTAAGCAGGTGTTGGTGGGTTTCTTGTCCCTGAGGTAACACGGGTTTTGTTCTTAGTGCCAGTGCTGAATTATACCGACAGAGCAGACTCCTGGGTAGCAGCCCGAATAACCTCCCCCGCCCCGCGCCCCCCGGCCCTCACGCGTCTCCCCGTCTCTCCCCCTTGAGGAGCGCTCCTCAGCAGCTCCGTGGGCCGTGCCAGATGCCCAGAGCAGGCCGCTTCCGCCCACGCTCTCTCCCCCAGTCTGTGACATGGCATTGCACAGACACACGCGGTGCATTCAGAACGAGCGTGCCATGCTCTGCATCAGTGTCAGGTAGATAATTCTGAAAGAAAGTTTCATTTATCAATGTCAGAGAGAAGTAGTAGCAGAAGACCCACTGGGACGTGCACACTGTATATTCTGCCTCAGGACGTGATGTAATGACCCAGAGGTGAGGAAACTGTTGCATATGTCTTCAAAGTCCAGATTAAATCATAATGGGATTTATTAACATTGTGCATGTTTGATAATATTTACCAACTGTAATTGTTTCTGCATATTTTCAGATGATCATTTTGTACTAAAAGAGCATTTATTATGAGCTTTTTATTGTGCTGGATATTTTGTGCACATTATTGCAAAATAATTTGTTTTGTACAGTTTTTTGTATGTTATTATTTAAAGACGATGAAGAATTGAAGCTTACCAAGTTCTATAAGTAAATAATATTAATTTGTTTGTTTATGAGGCTACATTCTTCATAATTATCTGTATTAGAATGATAAAATACAAAAGAAAAGCATATTTACAGTAAAATTAAAATTAAATTAAAATAAATACCTAAATAAATAACCAGGTCTTCACGTCTTATTAACATTTCCTACACTTTTAGTCAAGTTTTACCTGACATTTACCTGTAATTGTTTATGCATATTTTTATTATGAGCGTTTATATTATTTTAGCATATGTCACGTTTATGTTTTCATGTCTTTTATTTTGTCATTTTGTCTTGTTTCCTGGTTCTTGTCATGTGACCTCCTTGCCCTTATGTGATCATGTCAAGTGCTTCCCTAGTTTCTCCATATTCTGATTGGTTCCCTTGTCTGTGTCATGTTCTCATTGGTTGGTCTAGTCATGCGTCCATAGTTCTCATTGGTTCATTGTTTAGTCATGTGGTTGAGTTCTGGTTGTTCATTGGTTGTCATAGTCATGTGTTCCCCTAGTCTCTGTATATATATATAGTCCTCACTTTGTCAGTTGGTCGAGTATTCTGTAACATAGAGATCCACAGGAGTATTGAATCCAAAACATGAACAGAAATCCAATAAACACAGACTTGGCTCGGCTTAGCTGATATTGGCCACGAAATCAAACACAACACGGAGCAATCGCCGTCGATCCTTTTAAACGCTGGCGGGGAAACTGTATACGCTGCGGAGGAATTGACGTCACACGGCTGATGGAGACTAGAAGGTTCATTAACCAACCAAAAGGAGAGAGAGAGAGAGAGAGAGAGAGAGAGAGAGAGAGAGAGAGAGAGAGAGAGAGAGAGAGAGAGAGAGAGAGAGAGAGAGAGAGAGAGAGAGAGAGAGAGAGAGAGAGAGAGAGAGAGAGAGAGAGAGAGAGAGAGAGAGAGAGAGAGAGAGAGAGGGAAACGCACACAGACAAACCTACAGGGACGTAACAATGAACAAGCGACAAGAGACATGGAACTCCGAAATTTGACAAAGAAAATGTGTCTCACAACAAAATTGTCTTAGTACACGATGTAACTATACACATCACAACATGTAGTCAAATGTTGGCATTATTGTGTCACTTATTGAGCAGTAGGCTAGCTGGAGCCATTTACCTCCAGTCTTTGTGCTAAGCTAGGCTAGCTGGAGCCGTTTACCTCCAGTCTTTGTGCTAAGCTAGGCTAGCTGGAGCCGTTTACCTCCAGTCTTTGTGCTAAGCTAGGCTAGCTGGAGCCATTTACCTCCAGTCTTTGTGCTAAGCTAGGCTAGCTGGAGCCGTTTACCTCCAGTCTTTGTGCCAAGCTAGGCTAACTGTAGCCGTTTACCTCAGTCTTTGTGCTAAGGTAGGCTAACTGTAGCCGTTTACCTCCAGTCTTTGTGCTAAGCTAGGCTAGCTGGAGCCGTTTACCTCCAGTCTTTGTGCTAAGCTAGGCTAGCGGTGTGTGTGTCAGACAGAGTAATGGCACGGAGATGAGAATGGTGTGTATGGACTTCTCTTACTCTGGGGGATACGGTGAATAAGCTAAAGTCCCAAAAAGTCAGCGTGTTCCTGTAAAATAAAAAATACTTCCATAACTTTTTATACTTTCGTTTTTTGAAGTCATTGTTTTCACGTCTGTTCTCAAAACACATTTAGGGAGGTGACATTTAAGGAGCATCAATTTGATAATGCTTGCCCAAAAATTATTTACCATAACATGGGGAAAACATTTGCATAATCATTCTGAATGGTTGCCACTCCTCTGTAGCATTTCCTACTGTTTTAGACAGCCAGTTTTCCTCCAGTCTTTGTGCTAAGCTAGGCTAGCTGGAGCCGTTTACCTCCAGTCTTTGTGCCAAGCTAGGCTAGCTGGAGCCGTTTACCTCCAGTCTTTGTGCCAAGCTAGGCTAGCTGGAGCTGTTTACCGCCAGTCTTTGTGCTAAGCTAGGCTAGCTGGAGCCGTTTACCTCCAGTCTTTGTGCTAAGCTAGGCTAGCTGGAGCCGTTCACCTCCAGTCTTTGTGCCAAGCTAGGCTAGCTGGAGCCGTTTACCGCCAGTCTTTGTGCTAAGCTAGGCTAGCTGGAGCCATTTACCTCCAGTCTTTGTGCTAAGCTAGGCTAGCTGGAGCCGTTTACCTCCAGTCTTTGTGCTAAGCTAGGCTAACTGGAGCCGTTTACCTCCAGTCTTTGTGCTAAGCTAGGCTAGCTGGAGCCGTTTACCTCCAGTCTTTGTGCTAAGCTAGGCTAACTGGAGCCGTTTACCTCCAGTCTTTGTGCTAAGCTAGGCTAGCTGGAGCCGTTTACCTCAGTCTTTGTGCTAAGCTAGGCTAGCTGGAGCCGTTTACCTCAGTCTTTGTGCTAAGCTAGGCTAGCTGGAGCCGTTTACCTCCAGTCTTTGTGCTAAGCTAGGCTAGCTGGAGCCGTTTACCTCAGTCTTTGTGCTAAGCTAGGCTAGCTGGAGCCGTTTACCTCCAGTCTTTGTGCTAAGCTAGGCAAGCTGGAGCCGTTTACCTCCAGTCTTTGTGCTAAACTAGGCTAGCTGGAGCCGTTTACCTCCAGTCTTTGTGCTAAGCTAGGCTAGCTGGAGCCGTTTACCTCCAGTCTTTGTGCTAAGCTAGGCTAGCTGGAGCCGTTTACCTCCAGTCTTTGTGCTAAGCTAGGCTAGCTGGAGCCGTTTACCTCCAGTCTTTGTGCTAAGCTAGGCTAGCTGGAGCCGTTTACCTCCAAGTCCCAAAAAGTCAGCGTGTTCCTTTAAAATAAAAAATACTTCCATAACTTTTTATACTTTCGTTTTTTGAAGTCATTGTTTTCACGTCTGTTCTCAAAACACATTTAGGGAGGTGACATTTAAGGAGCATCAATTTGATAATGCTTGCCCAAAAATTATTTACCATAACATGGGGAAAACATTTGCATAATCATTCTGAATGGTTGCCACTCCTCTGTAGCATTTCCTACTGTTTTAGACAGCCAGTTTTCCTCCAGTCTTTGTGCTAAGCTAGGCTAGCTGGAGCCGTTTACCTCCAGTCTTTGTGCCAAGCTAGGCTAGCTGGAGCCGTTTACCTCCAGTCTTTGTGCCAAGCTAGGCTAGCTGGAGCTGTTTACCGCCAGTCTTTGTGCTAAGCTAGGCTAGCTGGAGCCGTTTACCTCCAGTCTTTGTGCTAAGCTAGGCTAGCTGGAGCCGTTCACCTCCAGTCTTTGTGCCAAGCTAGGCTAGCTGGAGCCGTTTACCGCCAGTCTTTGTGCTAAGCTAGGCTAGCTGGAGCCATTTACCTCCAGTCTTTGTGCTAAGCTAGGCTAGCTGGAGCCGTTTACCTCCAGTCTTTGTGCTAAGCTAGGCTAACTGGAGCCGTTTACCTCCAGTCTTTGTGCTAAGCTAGGCTAGCTGGAGCCGTTTACCTCCAGTCTTTGTGCTAAGCTAGGCTAACTGGAGCCGTTTACCTCCAGTCTTTGTGCTAAGCTAGGCTAGCTGGAGCCGTTTACCTCAGTCTTTGTGCTAAGCTAGGCTAGCTGGAGCCGTTTACCTCAGTCTTTGTGCTAAGCTAGGCTAGCTGGAGCCGTTTACCTCCAGTCTTTGTGCTAAGCTAGGCTAGCTGGAGCCGTTTACCTCAGTCTTTGTGCTAAGCTAGGCTAGCTGGAGCCGTTTACCTCCAGTCTTTGTGCTAAGCTAGGCAAGCTGGAGCCGTTTACCTCCAGTCTTTGTGCTAAACTAGGCTAGCTGGAGCCGTTTACCTCCAGTCTTTGTGCTAAGCTAGGCTAGCTGGAGCCGTTTACCTCCAGTCTTTGTGCTAAGCTAGGCTAGCTGGAGCCGTTTACCTCCAGTCTTTGTGCTAAGCTAGGCTAGCTGGAGCCGTTTACCTCCAGTCTTTGTGCTAAGCTAGGCTAGCTGGAGCCGTTTACCTCCAAGTCCCAAAAAGTCAGCGTGTTCCTTTAAAATAAAAAATACTTCCATAACTTTTTATACTTTCGTTTTTTGAAGTCATTGTTTTCACGTCTGTTCTCAAAACACATTTAGGGAGGTGACATTTAAGGAGCATCAATTTGATAATGCTTGCCAAAAAATTATTTACCATAACATGGGGAAAACATTTGCATAATCATTCTGAATAGTTGCCACTCCTCTGTAGCATTTCCTACACTTTCAGACAGCCAGTTTTCCCTTCAAAACGGCAAAAGATTCAATTATCGGGAGGCATGAGTCATTAATAAGCTCGTTCAGTTGTGATACGCCGCAGCGCTTGTGCCGCATACAGAAATTAAACAAAAAAGGCAAATGAGATCTAAATGCCAGCAAGGGCACGAATGCGCATTTGCTGAAACATTCAATTTGCGTTTTCAGCACTTTGCTTTATCTAATGGTTGGAGAAAAGCCTCTTATTTTGGTCTGCTACATTTTTCACGTGCATGGCATGTTCGCTTTACCACGAAACAAATCCGTCCGCGTTTGCACGGTATACCGCGTGGTCTTATGGTGGGAGTGTGTGAGGTTTTCTGCGAGGCAAGTAACAGTTTAACTAGGGGAGAGTGGGGCTGGTTGGATCAAGGGGTTGGTTCAGACACTGATGAGGGGGTTGGTTGACACATGTGCCAACCAACCCCAGTATAGCCATTTGGTTATAACCCTAACCCTAATCCTAACCCTAACCCCAACCCTAAACCCAACCCTAACTCTCCTAACCCTCTTAACCCTAACCTACACGCACACACACACCTAACCCTAACCTACACACACACACACACACACCTAACCCTAACCTACACGCACACACCTACACGCACTCACCTAACCAACACCCTAACCCTAATCCTAACCCTAACCCCAACCCTAACTCTCCTAACCCTCTTAACCCTAACCCACACACACACACACCTAACCCTAACCCTAACCTACACACACACGCACACACACACAAACTGTTGTTTAGTTCAAATAATATACAATCTCGTTTGTTTTGAGATTTAAAGGAATAGCCGGCCTGGGGAAGTTTGCCTTCAGTGCCACTCGTACACACACACCATGCGTTCAAACTGTTGTTTAGTTCAAATAAATACAATCTGGGGAGAAAATGGGCAGATATTCTGTAGCATGTTTTTCTTTTTTTAATTAAATTCTCACGTTATTTACATTTGTCGCCTCATTCTTTGTAACTATAGCATCTGTGCCAACCAACCCCATTGCATGTGCCAACCAACCCCCATACTGGGGCTGGCTGTTCACTTTACCACTAAACAAATCCGTCCGCGTTCGCACGGTATACCGCGTGGTCTTTTGGTGGGAGTGTGTGAGGTTTTCTGCGAGGCAAGTAACAGTTTAATTACTGTATTGATCTCGAAGTGCTGTGGGGTTTGGCCTTGTATTCAAGATAGAAATGGGGGTAAAACTGACATGTCTTAGGGGACGTGGGCCTGCGTTGACAGAGCTGCAAGGTTCGATGGTAAAGATCTCTGCTGGAGTTTATCGGTCTCTCCATGCCTCGTGGTGGAGCTGTATATCGACTGATACGTGGAGAGGGGATTTGGTCCGGAGAATTGAGCAGTACGCAAGCATTATATGAACAGAAGACGAGTGGTATAACGCTGAAGTCACAGGCGTGTGATCAGTGTTTACTGTGCGGTTGGTTTAAGCACAATATAGCCTAGTAGGCTACACGTGTAATCAATACAAACCTGTGTGTAAAATGAGGTACAAAATCCCTTAATCTGTTTGCAAACGAAGCCAAATCTGTTTCTCATGACACCAGCTAAGTCAATACACGATGTGAACTAAGTGGAATTAATGATCCGTTTAAACAGATTCAGTCCATGAACCACTCCAGCCTCTTTTGCATACTTGAAAGAAGTTAAAGTTCCCTTAGATCACAATGTATTCTTGATTATGCTGGTCTAGGTGGTCACTAGCTGGTCAACCAGAAAATCAAACCATACTTTAGAGTTTATTTGTATTTCTTTTGTTTTTGTTTGTACACTCAGCTGTTCTCAAAAGTTTCAGGTCAGTTAGATTTGTGTATTATTATTTTTCAGCATGGGTGCATTAAAATGATCAAAAGTGACAGTAATTCACTGTCTTTTATAATCTTGTAATCGCAAATAAATGCTGTTCTTTTGAACTCAAAGAATCCTGGGAAAAAAGAAAAATATGAAGCAGCATAATAATCATAAATGTTTCTCGAGCAGTAAATCCTCATATGATAATGATTTGTGAAAGATCATGTGACACTGAAGACTGGAGTAATGAGGATAAATTCAGCTTTGATCACAGGAATAAATGACACTTTACTATATATTCACATAGAAAACAGCTGTTTTAAATTGTAATAATATTTCAGAATATTACAGTTTTTATTGTATTTTTGATCGAATAAATGCAGCCTTGGTGAGCAAGATTAAAAAAATTCACAGTAGTGTATATAATATTTATTTGTCAATATTGGATATTTCATTCTTTATACAGATGTTGCATATTTATCTGCATATTTTAAGATTTATATTATCATCTAGCACTAAATGGATAATAGATTATGATTATTAGTATATATATTAGTGCTGTCAAATCGATTAATCACATCCAAAATAAAGGTTTGTGTTTACATAATATGTGTGCGTGTACTGTGTACACCGATCAGGCATAACATTATGACCACTGACAGGTGAAGTGAATAACACTGATGATCTCTTCATCACCTGTTAGTGGGTGGGATATATTAGGCAGCAAGTGAACATTTTGTCCTCAAAGTTGATGTGTTAGAAGCAGGAAAAATGGGCAAGCGTAAGGATTTGAGCGAGTTTGGGCCAAATTGTGATGGCTAGACGACTGGGTCAGAGCATCTCCAAAACTGCAGCTCTTGTGGGGTGTTCCCGGTCTGCAGTGGTCAGTCTCTATCAAAAGTGCTCCAAGAAAGGAACAGTGGTGAACCGGCCACAGGGTCATGGGCGGCCAAGGCTCATTGATGCACGTGGGGAGCGAAGGCTGGCCCGTGTGGTCCGATCAAACAGACGAGCTACTGGAGCTCAAACTGCTCAAGAAGTTAATGCTGGTTCTGATAGAAAGCTGTCAGAATACACAGAGCATCTCAGTTTGTTGTGTATGGGGCGGCATAGCCGCTGACCAGTCAGGGTGCCCATGCTGACCCCTCCACCGCCAAAAGCGCCAACAGTGGCACATGAGCATCAGAACTGGACCATGGAGCAATGGAAGAAGGTGGCCTGGTCTGATGAATCACGTGTTCTTTTACATCACATGGATGGCCGGGTGTGTGTGTGTGTGTCACTTACCTGGGGAACACATGGCGATACATTTTGGATGCATTAAATCGATTTGACAGCACTATAAATAATGTCTGCCATGTGTCAGTTATTGACAACAACATGACAATATTTGTTTCTGCAGTGGCCATAAATTTAAAAGTTGTCTGTACAAATGTGAAGTATTCCAGGTCCTCTGAAGTCTTATGATAGCTTTGTGTGAGGAACAAACCCAGAATGGATTTGTTTTTCACTCATAATCTTCTGCTCTGCTGTAAATAATGTCAGAATTTGTGTCTGAACTATTCCTTAAGCTGGTTAAGCTGTCTAGTTGGCATTGATAGTACCCAGGCCTGCTGGTCTGTTCAGTGAGAAGCTCAAATCTCGTGTGAAATACAGAGCGATCCATCTTGTGCTTGAGTAACCGGTGACCAGGTGGTTGAAGTCAGTGGCGTCGCGGTGGTGTGGATGTGACAGGTGGCCAAAGGGCAGGTAGGAAGCGGCGATATGAACTCGGCTGTCTCAGAGCAGGAAGAGCGGAGGGAGGGCCGCACGGGGGCTTCACGCAGCCCAGCCAGAGTTAATGGGATCAGACGTGGAAAAACAGGATCTATCTGCCAGTTAATGTTTAATCCTCTCCAGCCTCGGGCTCCAGCCATCTGATAATTCTTGGGCTGCCTCTCTTCATCATCAAGGTGACAGAAGGAAGTGCCTCTGTAAATATTTAATTGGTTGCGGTGTGCCGCCCACTTCTCTTCATCCTCTGGCTCTCCTTCCACAATGTTCTGTTGTAGTCTTTGTCCTTGCCGGCTCATTGACTAGTGGTCAGCTGCAGTATTACAGTTCAGCGGCTGCAGAAATTCACAAAATATTGAAACCAATTAAATAATAAAAATAAATGAGATAAACTACTTTTCATTTGTAAATGTATTTATGCAATTGTTTATGCAATTGTTGCATTTAACTATACCAATAAAAGCATTAATTAAATTAACAAATGTATATAACTATATACAGTGAGGAAAATAAGTATTTGAACAACCTGCTGTTTTGCAAGTTCTCCCACTTAGAAATCAGGGAGGGGTTTGAAATTGTCATCGTAGGTGCATGTCCACTGTGAGAGACATAATGTCCCCAGAAATCACAATGTATGATTTTTTAACTATTTATTTGAATGATACAGCTGCAAATAAGTATTTGAACACCTGAGAAAATCAATGTTAATATTTGGTACAGTAGCCTTTGTTTGCAATTACAGAGGTCAAACGTTTCCTGTAGTTTTTCAGCAGGTTTGCACTGCTGGAGGGATTTTGGCCCACTCCTCCACACAGATCTTCTCTAGATCAGTCAGGTTTCTGGCCTGTCGCTGAGAAACACAGAGTTTGAGCTCCCTCCAAAGATTCTCTATTGGGTTTAGGTCTGGAGACTGGATAGGCCACGCCAGAACCTTGATATGCTTCGTAAAGAGCCACTCCTTGGTTATCCTGGCTGTGTGCTTCGGGTCATTGTCATGTTGGAAGACCCAGCCTCGACCCATCTTCAATGCTCTAACTGAGGGAAGGAGGTTGTTCCCCAAAATCTCGCAATACATGGCCCCGGTCATCCTCTCCTTAATACAGTGCAGTCGCCCTGTCCCATGTGCAGAAAAACACCCCCAAAGCATGATGCTACCACCCCCATGCTTCACAGTAGGGATGGTGTTCTTGGGATGGTACTCATCATTCTTCTTCCTCCAAACACGTTTAGTGGAATTATGACCAAAAAGTTCTATTTTGGTCTCATCTGACCACATGATTTTCTCCCATGACTCCTCTGGATCATCGAAATGGTCATTGGCAAACTTAAGACGGGCCTTGACATGTGCTGGTTTAAGCAGGGGAACCTTCCGTGCCATGCATGATTTCAAACCATGACGTCTAAGTGTATTACCAACAGTAACCTTGGAAACGGTGGTCCCAGCTCTTTTCAGGTCATTGACCAGCTCCTCCCGTGTAGTTCTGGGCTGATTTCTCACCTTTCTGACAGTCATGTTTAGCTTCTTCCATTTTCTAATGATTGCTCCAACAGTGGACCTTTTTTCACCAAGCTGCTCGGCAATTTCACCGTAGCCCTTTCCAGCCTTGTGGAGGTGTACAATTTTATCTCTAGTGTCTTTGGTCTTGGCCATGTTAGTAGTTGGATTCTTACTGATTGTATGGGGTGGACAGGTGTCTTTATGCAGCTAACGACCTCAAACAGGTGCATCTAATTTAGGATAATAAATGGAGTGTAGGTGGACATTTTAAAGGCAGACTAACAGGTCTTTGAGGGTCAGAATTCTAGCTGATAGACAGCTGTTCAAATATTTATATTTAAATAATATTTGTATAAATATCAAATACTTATTTGCAGCTGTATCATACAAATAAATAGTTAAAAAATCATATATTGTGATTTCTGGATTTTTTTTTTTAGATTATGTCTCTCACAGTGGACATGCACCTACGATGACAATTTCAGACCCCTCCATGATTTCCAAGTGGGAGAACTTGCAAAATAGCAGGGTGTTCAAATACTTATTTTCCTCACTGTATATCAGTGATGCGCGGGTTGATCCAAAATGAGCGGGTGCCTGCGGTCACCCGCGGTTACCCGCGGTTACGAGTCATCCAAAAATATTTTTAATGATATTCGGGTCACGGTCGGTCGGGTCGTCAATAAATCCTTATTTACCTTTTGAATGTTGAGCGTTATTAACTTTTGAATAAATGCTGACGCGGGACAAAATGCCCGATTTCCCAAAACGTTGAACTGAGCAATGCCATTGTACCACTTTTAAACGCATATAGCTCAGTAAAGTCAGTTTTATGTATTTTCTGAGAGGGGCGGGATTTTTGTTGGTAAAGTCGGGGGAGAGACGCACACTTCGATTAGACTGGATAAACACATGCAGCATCTTAATTGTTAAGAAAATGAAACGAAATAAATGAATAAATCAAGCCTGTATCATACAGCATCATACAGAAAAAGAACAGTTTGCGCTCCTAAGGGCTTGCTGATGAATTCTTCAAGCCGGGTTGAAACATAAACATCGCGTTCATCAATATATGCATCTAGAGCTGAAATGGAAAATGATGGGCCGCCTCAAGAACTGCCTGCTCTCGCCGCTGCACCTCTGAGCGCACCACGTCAAGGCCTGAAACATTTTCTCAATGGCCCAATGACGCTACGATGAGCATTTACTACGTGTAAAAAATGCGGGTCAGGAAGCGGGTCGGGTACAATATTTTCTTCTTTTTTTTTGCGGTCCGAGTTGCGGGCGGGTTAGTTGAAAGCGTCGGTCGGGTGCGGGTTGTTTATACATTGACCCGCGCATCACTGCTGTATATATATATATGTAATATATATATATAAGAGTGTACAAACTTTTCCGTCGGCGACGCCCTCACACGTCCCGCGTCCTCGGTTAAAATAGCAATTTCTCACGATTTGCGAATAGTTGGAAACATTTGGGATATTGTGAGTACTCAACTGAACAAATATATAACACTAGTGGTTTGTGGACATTTTACTGCAAAAATGTTACATATGCAGCTTTAACCTTTTTAAATTTTTTAACATTTATCAAGTTTAGTACCATTCCAATGAAGTAAAAGATTATTTATAAAAAATATATATATATTTTTTAAAATATTTGGTCAAAAATGACCAGAAAGCACCAGAGGGTTATTTATAAAACAAACAAACTAATGAATTGTTTTTTTTTTTTTCACTACAGTTGGTAAAAAAATAACACATATATCATTATCATAATGTTACGTTTTTGTTACATCACTCATCCCAACCTTGTGTAACATTATAACTGGCAATGGGAGGTGGAGGAAAAAATATAATTTCTTCATACTTTTCCTCCTGAGCAGGTTATTGTGACATTTATTATTTCCTCCAGATCCTCAGCATCCGTGATGGTCTGGCTTTCAAAAGTTTCAGTGTTTATTTGATCATCAAGGGCAGCGAGCAATAGATGTGCAGTACAAAGGCGTCGAGGCTCTCCGCCGTCGAACTCCAGCTTGCTTTTGTTAATAACTTTGCGCCAGAAGCAAGTGCAATTACAAACGAGAGCATGTAAAAGTCAAGGGGATACAAATCATGTTTGAATTAATGTCCCACAGGTCTCGGGGAATCAAGCCCCGAAGCCTCTCTGTGGCGAGGCACCGAACACAGCAAATGATGCATCTGTTTTAGGCCCAGTGAACAGTTAAAGGATGCTGAGGGTGTCTCTAGACACGGGAGACACGCTCTAGGAAGACGTTTAACTTTGAAGGACAGAGCTAAAGAGAGCTTTGAGTTGTTGGACCAAGAGATGAAATGTAAGTGCTGTTGAATGAATGCCAGAGCTGCAACATGGTGTTAATGATCTGAAGAAAGTAGCTGCTACAGTGAAAACTGCTTTTTCATGCTATTTCGGCTCCTGTGGATCCACGGTTGTTACAGTGTTGACAGTTTTACTAGGCTTCATCTTGTTTTGTATCGTCTTTTTTTCCCATTTTAATTGTTAATAAATACTTATTTTGCATTTAGTTCCACATTTTGTATAAAAGAAAATTGAGGAAAAGCATTTCAGTTCTTCTAGCCTGGCTCCGCCCTCCTACGTACTTCCGCTCAATTTTAATTTTCCTTCAGTACTCTGTCTGGGACTGCGGTATAATCTCTGGTTTTCTCCAGTCAAATTTTAACCGGTCCAATCAGCGAACAGAGGGAGTGGCTGAGAACGATGACGTTGATGTCGTGCGCAAGTTTGAGATGACATACGTCGGGGGTTTTAAAACTGGGGTCCAGGGACCGCCAGGGGTCCTCCAGAAGGTTCTAAGGGGAACCAGAAAATTTCAGAGAATAAAAAGACAAAGCAAAGATACACTCGAAAAAATGCTGGATTAAAAATAACAATGAAAATGGACTAACCCAGCAATTGGGTTGTTTTAAGCAAACATTTAACCCAACCGCTGGGTTAAAACAACCCAATTGCTGGGTTAGTCCATTTTCAGAGTGTAGATCAAGTCTACCGAACATTCTAACTGTTTCATTTCTAAATGTTTCTCTCTTTTCTTTCCATATACATACTTTCCAGAATTGTACATGTTTGCTTTGTATCCATCAAGTGAGTTTTTCTCACTATAATCCCCTGTAAGGCAGTATTCTTAACACAGTACGCAAGATGCTTACATACATTATTGTGAAAGTTGCTTATACAAATAATTTTTAAATGTTATTCTGGTTTATACAGCCAACATTAAGTATAGCCAAATTAAGTTTGGAAACAATATGTTGTATTTATAATGTCACACTTAGCCTACTATATATACTATTTATACTATTAATGATTTAAATGTTTTTTTGTTTACATAAAAATATATAGATGGATTTTAGGAAGGGGGTCCCTCCTAAAAGGTTCATCATATTTGGGGGGGTCCTTGGCATCATAAAGTTTGAAACACTCTCCCAGACCCAGCTGACACGTATGTAGGCAGGATATGTTTTAAATTTTTAAAAAAGAAATAGAGATATTCGTTTTCTTTTTCTCAATGATTGTGTTTCCACTCCTCATGTTGTTACAAAACGGAATACATTAGTGGAAGAAGGTTTGGACTCTCCCTAACAAGTACCTATTGGTAAATAAGGTCAAAGAGATTTCTTTTAAGCTTATTCATCGATATTACCCCGTCAAAACGTTCATGGTGTCAAAGTTAAAATTAAGTATAGATGCAAATTGTACTTTTTGTGATTCGCAACCAGAGACTCTTACATCTTACATCTTTTTTGGCATTGTGATCATACAAGAAAACTTTGGCAAGACATTTGCCAGTTCATTGTAAACTTTATATATATATATAAAGAATTTGAGCTTTATTTCAAGGGAGTTTTGTTTGGGTTTTTCATTTTTGAGGAGCAATATGACTTTTTTTTTTTTCTTTGCAACTTAATTATTTTGCTTGCAAAATATTTTATCCACAAATGTAAAACTATGAAAGTTACCCCCAATTTTTCTCACTTTCAAGATGTTAAGATCTACATTAAATCCTTATCTACCTCCTGTAACAAAAAGGCTACTAAAACTTTGAATGTATGCTCAATTTTTGTATAATTTTAATTATTATTTTATGTTTTGTGGGGAGGCTTGTGTTTAATTGATACTTCCTCATTTATTTGTTTATTTTAATTTTAATTTATTTATTTATTTATAGCTCTCAGAATTCAAATGTGATGTAACGTTTGTCCGTCTCTGAACCTCTGGCTCTGTTTTCTGACTTATGGCTCTTCACTTTTGTATTTTGTAAGTAGTCTAGTAAGTCTTGTTTAAAGACAGATGAAACAGCGCTGATACTCTCAATAACACTGACTCACTGAAACATTGAGCCACAACGATACAGTTAGAAGGCTTTCAATCCACAAATCACCAGCATTTACTGTAGTAACACTAACTGTAACCATGGGATTGTGGCATAAATGTGGGAAACTCATATCAAATTTGATATTATTATGTAGACATTAAATGTATTAAAGGAGTAATGGAAATAATTACAGTATTTACTGCTAACAGTGCATTTGTATTATAAATATGTCTACTGTTTTTCATAACAAATACAGAAGAAACAATATAGTTACCTTTTACCATGGCAATGAGGTGCAATGCATGGTTTTACATGTGGTTAACATGATCCAAAATACTATGGAAGACCATATTTTATGAGGATGTTTGACAGATCTTACTGTTTTTTTGTTAATGAACATAACTTTACATCTGCATCCCAACTGAAGCTACTATCAAATGTGCACTTATAAGAGACAAAACATGTAATGCTAATTTGTGAAACGTTCATGTTTGGCAAGTGTGTCATGATAAAACCACAATTAACCACAAGAATCTGCCTGTAAACTTGAAATAATGGCTATTATATGCCAATAAGTGCTTCTCTGCCACCATCTACTGGTTATAGTGGTCATTTCATGTCTTTTTTATTTTTAAATAAAAGTGTGTTTCATAAAAGTTTGATTACCCGTGGTTTAGTTTCACAAATGGGACAATCTTTGAAGGATAAACAAATATTGTTTTTGGTCATCACATTAAAAATAACATTTAAATTGGATACAAATTAGAGCTTTGAAGTGCTTGAAAGTCCTTGAAAAGTGATTGAATTTCACTCTTAAAAGGTTGTAAACAATTGACTATTTCTTCCACAATACCATGGTTACAGTTAGTGTTACTACATTAAATCCATGGTGAATGTTGGTGATTTGTGGACTGAAAAGCCTTATTTAACTTTGGAAGATGGTGGTCTAGTGGGTTAAACCACTGAACTGATATGCAGAAGGTTGCTGGTTCAATCCCAGCAATCGCCACCACCAGTGTGTTCTTGAGCAAGGCGCTTTACTCCATGTTTTGTCCCTGTAATATGTTTTTGGATAAAAGCGTCTGCCAAACGCATAAATGTAAATGTAACGTGTTCATTCATGGCACAATGTATCTTCTGGTTTCCACGTCTGTGCTGTTTGATGTGGCCTGCGAGTAAACCTGTTCTGAGCTTGCACTGCGCTATCTATTATTGGTCCGAGCTGATAAACGAGTAGTGTGGTTTCATTCTGCGTCTTTTTATGTTTCTTGTAATGTCAGCTCTTATCAGTAGGGCACAATGGTGGTGGCACCAGTGCGACCTCTAACACAATTTAGTTGCACCAGCAGGAAAAAAGGTTGCAAATGCAAGCTTTTGGTCTCAGTCTGGAGCCAAGATGATGACCCGGCCAATGCTATTTGTTCTTTTGTTCCCGCTAATTTGCTAAATTGATAAAAAAAAGCTACTGGCAAATACTTTTTTAAACTGCAATTTAAAAGTTTTTTTTTTTAATTGTTAAAAGTAACTAAATTTTAAAACATTAACACTTTTATAATATGTATATTTACACAATCAATGCAGAAAATGTGTCCTGTATGAACTCCATCATAAACCGCTCCTGCCTCTGATGACACTTTTTCAGAAACTGCATCAAGGGCCATCTTTGGTTCATGTGTTTTTTATGTCGCTCTCTGAGGCACTTTTACTTTCTACTGACTCTTTCACAGCTGTTTTCACACACTGTCTTAGGTCCGTAGGGATGGCGATTGAGTTGTGACAGATTTGAGAACGTGAAACTCTGATGTTGTGGATCCTATAGCACATCCTGCAGCCCTTTGCAGTGTTATGAGCCAATGCATTATGGTTATCTGTCTATCTAGAGCGTTTTTACATTGCTTTGTTCTAGGGATATAGCGGTCAAGTTGTTTGTGCCCCCAATCCGATCTGATACATTGAATATTAAGTGTCTGCCGAATCCAATACCAAGTCATGATCCAATACTTGTATTTTCCTAGTGTTTGGTGCATGCTTCAAGTTATTAAAATCAATCCAATGTATACAGGGATGTGCAGAGAGTTTCTCAGGGGCAGGGGCTCAAATGTAAAAAAGGGGCAATTATCACTACTAATTCCAATATAATCCAATATTTTCAGCAGATAGTCAACCAAATTGCCTGTTACCTCCGCAAGGAGACCACGGCTTTAAAGCGTAGACTGTAGAAAAATATGGACGTAGTGTTCGTGACGTCACTCATAGGATTCTGAAGAGCAGTTTTGAAGCGTAAAGTAGGGTCGAGCTGGCCGTCGCCATCTTGGCAGTAAATCCATCGCCCATCACTCCCGGATAACAGAAAATGGGTAAAGAGGCGGGTAGTGGGCGGAGCTGAGGTGACCCGATGACTAACAGACAGCAGACAAACGGCAATCCAACTGTCACTCAAAGTGGCCACGCCCTTAATTATGCAGAACTTTAAAGGTCCCATGACATGAAATTTTCATTTTATGAGGTTTTTCAACATTAATATGAGTTCCCCTAGCCTGAATATTGTCCCCAAGTGGCTAGAAATGTTGATCGGTGTAAACCGAGTTCTGGTTGTCTTTCTCTGCCTTTGAGAAAATGACAGCTCAGACGAGCTGATCTTGAATTTTCCTGTTATGACATCATATCAGGAACGGTTACCTCCCTTTCCTCCGCACAGAGAATTTGGCACGCCCATGCGAGCGCCATATTTGTTTGTCCTCGAGAGATCATGGCTTGTGAACGAGTGAATGCTGGCAGTTTCTCAGTGTTTGGATGTACAAATGAAAACAGAAGTCTTTTTTCAGTTCCTTCTGATCTGTGATCAGTGATTTCTGATGTGTAGCTAATTATTCAAGTTCACACAGAACTTTATTATTCGTGCTGCGGCTTCTCTCTCTCCCGACAGAACGGTGTTTTTTATCTTGTGAAACAGTGTTTTTGTACGTCCTCGTCGCGTCTATCTGTTCTAAAATGAGCATACAGTCGTGAGTTTCTGCTCAACATCGGCAGGGCCACATCTTTAGAGATAAACCTCACGCACACCAAAGCTCGGGCTCCACTGGCCGGTCGGCCTTCAAAATCACCAACCCCCAGTACTGCATCTGGCCCACAGCGGTGGCACCAAACGCGGAGCGAGATTAGGCTAGCCAGCTATTCCCACATTAAACTGGATTACATTCGATTACTGCTGTTGTGTCTTTGTTTGCGCTGTGTACTCAATGCGTGTCACTGACGCTTTTCATATGATAGGAAAATATCTAAAAATAATCCTATAATCAACACTTACTCGTAACTCGTTCATCTCGACAGCTGTAATGGTAAATTACATGTGTTACAAAGTTGGTACAATAAGGAGGAAGACGGGCTCGGCGTGACTGGGTCTCGTGTTTATTCAGAACTCTCAGATGCAAACAAAATAAACTCGCGCTGACAGCGCTCTCACAACTCAGTAGTTACAATATAACTTTGTTAGCAATTGCTCCGTCTCTGGTCCATTAGTGATGTCCGGTTCACGAACAAATCGTTCTTTTGAACCGGTTCTTTTTAGTGAACCGGTCGAACCAGTTCACCAAATCGGACTGAATCGTTCTAAACGGTTCGCGTCTCGAGTCAGCGCTGATCCATAATTTACTAAAGTTACTAACTTTCTGACATGAGTGACAGCCCCTCCGACTAGAAATAAACTAATAACCTGAAGTCTATGCTAGTAACTAAAACAGTTCACTGAACTGAGACGTGCTGAGAGAACTGATGAGAAGTGACATCCGTCTCACTGGCAGCCTTGTGCCTCATAGACCTCGTTAAACCACGGCCCCTCCGCTCATTTCAAATGCAAAGATGTTAGCCAATCACAACAGTGGGCTTTTTTACAGAAGTCTCACAGCAGACACGCCCCTTGAAACAGAGCATTCAGCTAGAGGGCAAACATCAGTATAGAAAAAATGCCTTTTATTTCTAAATTATGACATTTTATGATGTAAAAATCATACTAACAATATAAGTACACCTCAGAATACATTATAAAATAAAATAAAAAATCCATGCCATGGGACCTTTAAGGCTTTATATAATGTAAACGAATGAATTATAAAAAAAATCACCCCCCTCACAGTCGTCATGAAGGGCAAAATTAGCCGTATAGACCAAAACCACAATTTGTCCCAGACTGTAAACATGTGTTCTTCTGCTGTAAAGTTGGGCATTTTAACATGAGCTTAATGAGATTCTGCTCCTTCTGGAGTCTGTCTCTAGTGGCCAGTCGATGAATTGCAGTTTAAGTCACTTCCAAATTGGCTTCAAGAGAAACTGGAGGAGGTTGCCGCTTGCTTTAAATACAACCCAGTCACATAACACTTGTTCACTAATTCACCCCCAGATGGTGCTAAGCAACGTATTGCAACATTGCTCAGCGAAGCCCCAAGTATACTTCATTTTTTTAAACAGTTGAACGCACAGCCTTAAAAGCTATACTTCATTTGACTAGTATGTGTACACAAGCGTTCGACGCATGTGCAGTTTTGAGCTCTCGCCACGAGTTACAACCCATGTAAATACTGCAAAAAAAAAATTAAATGTGCATGTGCGACCTGTGTATACAAAATATGCGTACTCTTCTGATGACGGAATTCGCGTGCCGCAATGTATGCTGACCTTCGTGTACGTGTAAAAAGTGAGGTATACTTTGGCCTTAAGGCTGGAATTGTGACATTTTACTTGTAAATAAAGATAAAAATAATGAAATAAATTACTGGTGATAATAACAATAATAATATAGCATTATAACATTTAATCTCGGCTACTGATATAAATTTACTGTATTTTATATGTACAATGATCAGAATAATTGCAACAAAAAAAGTGGATTTAAAGGGGCACTTCAGCGCTGGGAAGATGAATGTGTATTTAAATTGTGTCATTTATGTAGTAGAAATGTGAAATTATTTTTGAATTTGGTGCCTTCTAGAACGAGAAAATTTATTTTTGTCTCGTGGATGAAAGACAACAACTCCCAGAATGCACTTGCTTCGCTGCCCTACGAGGCCATTCCCAAAGCCATGGCTACCAATTCGGGGGCGGGTTGCTTGAATTGTGGGTTCATTAGCCTATTATTCTTAATGAAAAACACTAAAACAAATCGGTACAATGACAAACTCACTTAAATAGGCACATTTTGCTTTGAACCCAAATCTTGTGTGATCATCTGGTCTGTCAGCTCCTCACTCTCTGATGAATGAGATCTGACTCCTGCTGCATTTGTGCTGAGACTCTCATTCGGCTCGTGCTGTATTAGTCAGACACGTTCAGTTTTTAATTGCAGTGTCTATTCTCTAACTGAACTAAATGATTGTATTACTATAAAAATCAAAACTACGGTGGGGGGCGGTGATGTAACCGGTAGGCGTGGCTTGGGAGTGGACTCGTAGGGCAGCGAAGCAAGTGCATTCTGGGAGTTGTTGTCTTTCATCCACATGAGCCAAAAATACATTTTCTGGCTTTTCTCAATCTAGAAGGCACCAATTTAAATATGTCATGATTACCCAATTTAAATACACATTCATCTTTCCAGGGGTGAAGTATCCCTTTAAGCTCACGGTGTCAGAATGCCAGTCAGTCAAGTTTGAAGTAAGACGCAACCCATAGCAGTGCATAATGGCAATGACGTCTTAGACAGTAGATCAAAATAAACAATAAATGAATGACTTTCGAGTGATTCGTTACAAAAGTGTGCATCAAAAATTCTAAACACAGAAGCTCGAACACAGACTTCTTTACCTTTTAACTCTTTCCCCTCCAAACAGAATTGTCCAGCTTTCCGTGTTTTCATTGTTATGGGGGCGCTATTACACACCTTCTGAAAGAGTACTGAATCTCCTGATCAAAACACATGCGAAGAAGAAGCAGAAACAAGCAATATCATATGTAACCATGCATATCCTTGAGGTCAACTCGGGACATCCCTACATTGCATGTGTATACGGTACGTTAGGGAAGGGAATAGTTATTCACCCTTGTGTTTGTGGCAGCCTGAAAATAAACTTAATGTGATTTTAACATCATTTAAAAAAATCGTATTATTAATTGCCCTGTCTGTTTTGTTGTATTATCAGGTGCATTTCTCACTACCCCCAAATAATATTTTACTCCAGTAAGCAAACCTGGTGCATCATCTCATTTCTGCTGGGATCAGCCTGGGAAAAGACCGATGTGGTTTGCACAACAGAGCGAAAATAGAATGGAGCACTTCATAATCAAGCATATTTGTGCATGCGGCATGGGAGTGTTGACCCAGCTAGAGATATAAAACGCCAAGCTGGGGAGCAGAACCTGCCAGGTATTAAAATCTGAGGTGCCAATTGAGCTGTGAAGATAAGAATTGAAAAGGGAATTGGGAATAGCCTCCTCTGTTTTATACCCATCCCCATAAAGCACTGGGACTTTACCTTGTGCATGCATCATCCGCTTGATGCAAAGTATTTGAAGAAATGGAAGTAAGTCAAAAGAGGAGATTTTTTTAATTGAATCACCCTCGATGCTTTAGGTTTAATGCTTGATTCATTGAACTGTGCTGTTCTTTGTCAGGACGTCTGCAAGGTTGTTTCATACATCAAGAACAAAGCGCAACAGCAGAAGGAACCTTGGCTTTTTAGAGAGTAGGAGGAAAAAGCGCCCTGCATCCGGGCTTCCCTGAAGCGCATAGCAACTAAATTTGCTTTAAAGCCAGAGAATTTCAGGGATGTTCGTAATGCAATACTTGTGTGCTGATAACATCATACTGCACAGTGCATACTATGCATTGCCTGCTGTTTATTAAAAAATATGCAGTGGAAAATGTAGTATGCTACATATTTAATTGTAGTTGTCCTGTCATCTATGGTTATTTTACATTTAAATGTCTTAATGTTTGGTAGTCTCAACAAATAATACATCAATATGATGTTAATGGGGACCAATTCAAGTCCTGATTTTGTTTTTGGGCTCTACTAGAATAGGTTGTCATGCTTGTATGTTCAAAAAACACCTTCTTTTCTGCATATTCTCCATTGTTGCAGCACCTCATTTCCCAGTCTGTCAGTAACGCTCTGGGTTGAGTTTCCTTTACAGGGTCGTAACACACTGATTAACTACCACAGTACGATGCATCGATGAAGAAATCAACTAGTTAGTCATGACTGTTTCCCGAAACGGTATTGTCGCAAATTTGTCGTTCAACCATACTGGTTCAGTAAAAAAAATTATTGACGACGGATCGTTGAGTTATTAGAAAAATAATGCGCACCCGCTTTGCGTCGTGACCGCATTACCACCTCGGGTGTGCATTATTTTTCAATAATTCAATGGACCAGAGTCAATTATTCCGCTTATACTACAGTTATCACACCTCAAAACATTGTCCAGTTGATGTATTTCAAGACGTTGGTCAGGTTTTGTCCTTTCACTGTCACCCCGCTTTTTGAGAATACACATGAAAATGCACTATCCAAACTTAAATGGCTGTAATTCAAGAGTGCTTTGGAATATAGACCTATATTCCTACGTTTGGTCTTGTTTTAAAGCAGACACTCGGCAGATTATTTCTAAAGTGAAAGCAATTCAAAATATGAAAGTATGAAAAAGTTATGGAAGTTTAAATTTACTGTAAATAGTAAATTAAAAGTGTACTAAATATTTTTTTATTTTATATAAAATATATATTTTATAAAAATGTTTTAATCTAAAATGACTATAACATCAAAGCCATATGTCTAACCAAGTTGTGTTCCAAATTTGAAGTTGATATCACAAAAATTGAAGTTCCCATGAGATTTTGTTTAGGCGCTGTACCAAAAATAGCCACCGGGTGTCATTGAAATTCTATTGATTGTTTTTTTGATGCATTTTCCTGTAATTTTCTGTGCAAATGTCACTTCCATCACAAAACAATCACCAAATATGGAACCTTGAGACTCAGACCTTTCCGACGATATGTGTTTTGTCAAGATTAGAAAAGATTTTGAATATAAAGTAGTTAAAATAAATGTTGTAATATGAAACATGACACCGCCCACTAGGGGAGGAGCCTGCTAAAAGAATTTAAAGTACCATTTCCATGGTAACACAAAGTCCAATTTCAAAACGGTTTTCACAGGATGAATTTTGAGTTCGTAAGCTTTCGAATGATACCTAATTTATGATAATCACTAAAACATATGATACGAAAAAAAGGTGATCAAAAAAAGAGTGCCAGGTGTCCCGCCAGCGGGACGGTGACAGTTAAGAGGTTAAAACACTAATTTCTTACGCATCTAAACCCAAGCCCCCAAAACGTCATTTTAGAGCTAATAACGGTGGCTTGAGCCATTGATAGCAGTCTAATGCAGTTATTAATGCAGTTATTATAGAGAGAGAGAGAGAGAGAGAGAGAGAGAGAGAGAGAGAGAGAGAGAGAGAGAGAGAGAGAGAGAGAGAGAGAGTGAATTACCTCAGTTTGTGTGTATCTCTGTATGAAACTGTAAGAATAGCGCCTTTATTACCTCGCTAGTGAGAAATGTGTAGAAAGAGAGTATGTGCTTTTCGTACATAATAAAACGTAATTGTGTGGTAAAAAACATGGAAAAATTGGTCGTTTTTATCCTATTGTTTACTATATGTGTTTGCTTGCTCAGTGTCATTGTGGGTTTTGGTTCTTTTGCTGTTGTCGTCTGTAAAGACCTTTGAAATAACTGAAATCATTTGGCGGAATGATACGCTCTCTCTCTCTCTCTCTCTCTCTCTATAATAACTGCATTAATAACTGCATTAGACTGCTATCAATGGCTCAAGCCTCTGTTACTAGCTCTAAAATTAAGTTTTGGAGGCTTGGGTTTAGATGCGTAAGAAATTAGTTCAACACAAGAGTGTTTAAAGGACAAAACCTGACCAACGTCTTGAAATACATCAACTGGACAATGTTTTGAGGTGTGATAACTGTAGTATAAGCGGAATAATTGACTCTGGTCCATTGAATTATTGAAAAATAATACACACCCGAGGTGGTATTGCGGTCAAGACGCGAAGCGGGTGCGCAATATTTTTCTAATAATTCAATTCAACGGCTCAGCTCCTGCAAGGACTTCAGATGATGCAGCACCGCTGTTTAGTTCCTGTCTCTATGAAGCCCCTCCTTCTGAAAAGCACACTGTGCTCTGATTGGTCGGCGCGAGCAGTGTGTTGTGATTGGTCAAGCGCTTCCAGCTAAATGTCCCGCCAGTTTCAACACACTACTAATTAACTCAACCTGGCACGCCCCTTTATTCTGCATATTAATTATTTAAATGAGGAATATTGTGATGTGTTGGTTCCCGGAAGAAAGCTCAAGACTACAATGGGGGCGTTTCAGGAGTTGAGAAACACTGACACTGATGTAGAGAAGAACTCCCGCCGGAGGGACTGGAACTTTGCAGAGCTTTTTCATGCAACACCCTTTTTAAAATGCTGCTGTAAAAATCTGACTCATTCATCTCGCTGGAATTGGAAGGTCACATTGGGTGCGAGGCACTGTAGGATACAGCAGTGTACATTAGTGTACAGAATAAATTATAAAAATGTCAAATTATACGCAGCCAGAGTTATTATCTTTGATTCATCTTGTTTAGTTTAATGTGTGTCTTGGGCCCAACATCTCCATCAGCATTTGTCTTTTTGCTGGTATTTTTTTTTACTTGATTGGCAAGTAGATTTAAAAAAGCAAGTTGCATTTAAAATTGTTTCATTGTTGCATTCAACTATATATGAATCAAGCACTGTACATTTACCATTTTCTTTTTCTTTTTTATTGATAATTGATTCATTTTCATTTTTAGGTGCCACTTCTAGGCTGTGTTTGACATAGCACACCAATATACTGTACGTTTCAGTACAGCACGCAGAATTTCTGTATGCAATATACACCGATCAAGCATAACATTATGACCACTGACAGGTGAAGTGAATAACACTGATGATCTCTTCATCGCCTGTTAGTGGGTGGGATATATTAGGCAGCAAGTGAACATTTTGTCCTCAAAGTTGATGTGTCATGTGGCGTTCACACCGGACGCGATTCGCGCGAATAATTCGCACTAATCGCGCGAAGGTGGACGCTTGAACATTTTGAGCTTACTCGCTTCATTCGCGAGTGAAATTCGCGTGTGACAACTACACAACAGACGCGAATTCGCATCATGGGAGGGGCTTCTATATGAGCCTATATGAGCCAGCTCGTCTCGGTCACTTTACGTCTTTTTTGTAAAAAATACTACTATTAATGTGTGACAAAACGTAGTTTAAAGACTTTTTCAGGTGATAATATAGTTGTTTAAAGCTCAAATCTGTGGTTAATTTATAAAAAGAGTGCCTATTTGAGCATTTTATCTGGCGTTTTCGGAGTTGTGAGATCCAGGGGATCAGTGACATTCCACGCTCGTTTTACGCTGCCTTTCCTCGGCTAGTCCTTCTCACATTTGCCGCTGGCTCTGGCTCTTTTTTCTGCTCCTGTCTCGTTGTGAAATGGCTCACTTGGCTCACAATGGCTCACAATAACTCACTTTCTTCCAAGCAAGATCCTTTTTATTCCTTTATTCCTTTAATTCCTGTTCCTGTAGTGATAGGATGATGTATCATACAGCTCCGGGTATCCACATACGGCCACGCTTATCTTGTCCTCCATTGTTGTTGGGATTTCTGCCTCCGCTTGTAAATGCGTCACTACTAGAGCAAGCTCGTGATTTATACTACAGTAATTGGTTAACGCGGCGCGAAATATCCACCAGAGTTCAGATTTTTCAACTTGAGCAGTTCGCGCGAATCGCGTGATTTGCGCGAATCGCACGTTCAAAACGCTCAATTTGCGTCATTCGCGCTGCCTCAATCGCGCGAATGAGGCGGCGAGATTCACGCGATTGAGGCAGTGCGAATGACGCAAATTGAATCGCGCCGCAGAATGCAATTTCGCATCTCTGCATTGACTTAACATGTAAATCACTCGCGCGAATCGTGTCCAGTGTGAACGCACCTTCAGAAGCAGGAAAAATGGGCAAGCGTAAGGATTTGAGCGAGTTTGACAAGGGCCAAATTGTGATGGCTAGACGACTGGGTCAGAGCATCTCCAAAACTGCAGCTCTTGTGGGGTGTTCCCGGTCTGCAGTGGTCAGTCTCTATCAAAAGTGCTCCAAGGAAGGAACAGTGGAGAACCGGCCACAGGGTCATGGGCGGCCAAGGCTCGTGGGGAGCGAAGGCTGGCCCGTGTGGTCTGATCAAACAGACGAGCTACTGGAGCTCAAACTGCTCAAGAAGTTAATGCTGGTTCTGATAGAAAGGTGTCAGAATACACAGAGCATCTCAGTTTGTTGCGTATGGGGCGGCATAGCCGCTGACCAGTCAGGGTGCCCATGCTGACCCCTCCACCGCCGAAAGCACCAACAGTGGCACATGAGCATCAGAACTGGACCACGGAGCAATGAAAGAAGGTGGCCTTGTCTGAAGAATCACGTTTTCTTTTACATCACGTGGATGGCCGTGTGCGTGTGCACCGCTTACCTGGGAAACACATGGCAACAGGATGAACTATGGAAAGAAGGCAAGCCGGCGGACCTTCAGGGGTCTAGTGGAGTCCATGCCTCGACAGGTCAGGGCTGTTTTGGCAGCAAAAGGGGGACCAACACAATATTGGAAACATAATGTTATGCCTGATCAATGTATAACTCACATTGCAATGCACAAGTGATATTAACCACCATTTTTAAGTGGGTATTCCATGCAAAGCAAACAATTAAAACAGTATACATTCTGCAAAAATCATTCTTGCTCATATATGCGTACACACATGCACAGAAGCACTTTTCTTTAAAAAGAATGATTAATAATGAAAATAATGAAAGATGATTAAGCAATTACTCTAATATTAATCAGTCCGTGCCCTTGTGTGCCGCAAGTCGAGAAAACTTAATTTAGCACTGCCATTGCCGGTCACTTCAGCGGATAATGCAAAGCAGCTTTATGCAATTTGTGTACGATAGCATGACGTGCATGACAATGCAGCCCACGCTTCTTTTCATTACTCGGAGCAATTTGGGGCGCCTCCGCCGTGGCTCCCTCTCAAATTAAAAAAAGCCCAGCGTTTGGCCATCACATGCCGCTCTGCTTAAAATCCACCGTCTCCTTTTGTCTTCCTCCCTTACTCTCTCCAATCACACTTGGCAAGCTGTCGGTTCACTGGCTCCGCGCGCACGTTAAACACCACGGACCTTCCGGGTGCTTCTTAACTCTTGACTGCACTTGTGTCTCGTATATTAAACCTCGAAGGCAGGATGACCAGATATTAAGGACAGTGGCGGTTATGACGGGGATTATGAGCAGAGCTGGAAGACGCTGGCATTTGGCAGCATTGACGTGGCCAGCGACGGAGCCACGCCGGGAGAGAGAGGCCTCCGTTCCGATAGCACGCTAATCTCTATTTGCAGAGGAAATTGGAGCGTATTTTGCACACTGAATAGATAAGAACAAGAATGGCGTTTGAAAACTAAAAAGGAATTTGACGTTGTTTTTGCCACCTGCAAACAGCCAGAGCAAATTCACATTTCCTCTGATGTCCTGCTTGCTTTGTATCACAGTATGATTTCCATGTGTAGTTTTATTTGTGCATATGAAAACGCACTTGTATGTGTTTGTACACAAGTGACAGTGTTCGTGCACGAGTGTGTGTGTGTGTGTGTGTGTGTTCCCATTGTCTGCCAAATGCATATAAAGGTTATTATGACAGATACATTCTCATTTACCATAAATACATTTGCAGTTGTGGGATATAAAGACACCTTGTGAGATATTAAGTGATAATTATGAGAAATAAAGTGCTAGTTGTGAGATAATAATAATAGTCTCAATTGTGAGAAATAAAGTCCTATAGCTATACATAAAGTGGTACAGTAAAGCACCTGAAATTTATTAGGTTTGCTTATGATCATCATATACGTATGGAAGTTTGTTTCCGCCACGGAATAAAACTATTTAAAAGACAATTGCAAGTTTATATTTTGCAATTCTGACTTCATAACTTGAAATTTCGACTTTATAGCACAATTGCGAATTAAAATCTTGCAATTCTGACTTTTTCTCGCAATTCTGACTTTTTCTCGCAATTGTGACTTTATAGCACAATTGCGACTTTATATCTCGCAATTCTGACTTTTTTCTTGCAATTCTAACTTTTTCTTGCAATTATGACTTTATATCTCGCAATTCTGACTTTTCCTCACAATTACGACTTTATATCTCACAATTCTGACTTCATAACTTGACATTTCTACTTTTTATCTCGCAATTCTGACATTTTCCTCGCAAGTACGACTTTATATCATGCAATTACATCGCTATTCTGACTTCTTCTCGCAATTGCAACTTTATATCTCGCAATTCTGACTTTTTCTCACAATTACGACTTTATATCTCACAATTCTGACTTCATAACTTGACATTTCTACTTTTTATCTTGCAATTCGGAGTTTTTTCTCGCAATTCTGACTTTTCCTCGCAAGTACAACTTTATATCATGCAATTCTTATTTTATAACTCGTAATTATATCGCAATTCTGACAATTTTTTTGCAATTGCGACTTTATATCTCGCAATTCTGACAATTCTGACTTTTTTCTTACAATTCTGACTTTTTTTCACAATTCTGACTTTTTCTCGCAATTACGACTTTATAGCACAATTGTGAATTAAAATCATGCAATTCTGACTTTCTCACAATTCTGACTTTTTCTCGCAATTGCGACTTTATAGCACAATTGCGACTTTATATCTCGCAATTCTGACTTTTCCTCGCAAGTACAACTTTATATCATGCAATTCTTACTTTATAACTCGTAATTATATCGCAATTATGACTTCTTCTCGCAATTCTGACAACTCTGACTTTTTTCTTACAATTCTGACTTTTTCGCAATTCTGACTTTTTCTCGCAATTCTGACTTTATTGCACAATTCTGACTTTTTTCGCAATTGTGACTTTTTAGCACAATTGCGACTTTATATCTTGCAATTCTGACTTTTTATCTTGCAATTCTGAGTTTTTTCTCGCAATTCTGACTTTTCCTTGCAAGGACGACTTTATATCATGCAATTCTTACTTTATAACTCGTAATTATATCGCAATTCTGACTTCTTCTCGCAATTGCGACTTTATATCTCGCAATTCTGACAATTCTGACTTTTTTCTTACAATTCTGACTTTTTCTCACAATTCTGACTTTTTCTCGCAACTGCGACTTTATAGCACAATTGCGACTTTATATCTCGCAAATCTGACTTTTCCTCGCAATTACGACTTTATATCTCACAATTCTGACTTCATAACTTGACATTTCTACTTTTTATCTTGCAATTCTGAGTTTTTTCTCGCAATTCTGACTTTTCCTCTCAAGTACGACTCTATATCATGCAATTCTTACTTTGTAACTCGTAATTATATCGCAATTGCGACTTTATAGCACAATTGCTAATTAAAATCTTGCAATTCTGACTTTTTCTCACAATTGTAACTTTTTCTCACAATTGTGACTTTATAGCACAATTGCGACATTATATCTTGCAATTCTAACTTTTTCTTGCAATTACGACTTTATATCTCGCAATTCTGACTTTTCCTCACAATTACGACTTTATATCTCATAATTCTGACTTCATAACTTGACATTTCTACTTTATATCATGCAATTCTTACTTTATAACTCGTAATTATATCACAATTATGATTTTCTCGCAATTGCGACTTTATATCTCGCAATTCTGACTTTTTTCTCGCAATTGTGTTTAAATCTCGCAATTCTAACTTTTTCTTGCAATTCCGACTTTATATCATGCAATTCTGACTTCATAACTTGACATTTCTACTTTATATCTCGCAATTCTTTATTATCACTTTATTATCACTCGCAATTCCGACTTTATATCATGCAATTCTGAGAAAAACAAGAAATTACTTTTTTATTCAGTGACGGAAACAAGCATAAGTGTTAATAAGTGTTAATAACAATACACAATTGTTGTTATTTTTAACTGAAATAAAATACGGTGAAGTTCTAAAATTACTAAAGAGAAATAACTAATAAAATTGACAAACGCACAACAAAATGACAAAAAATGTTATTTGAATGAAAACTGAAAATATCTTTCTTTATAAAGCCCATTTAAAAACAACCATGGGTTACTGTACATAGAACAAGAGAAAACAAGTACATTTACAAAGCAATATAATAGAACCATTTGGCTTATAATATCAAATAAGGCAAATATGCTATAAAATAAAATATGTAAAAAATTATAATAATAAAATAAAAGCATTTGGCAGCATTGATGCGGCAGCAATGGTAACACACTAATCTCTATTTGCACAGGAAATTGGAGTGTATTTTGCAAAACCTAAATAGATAAG
>CM042252.1:49879961-49972461 GCA_023566225.1 Romanogobio albipinnatus | reverse complement strand
ATCATAAAATGTCATAATTTAGAAATAAAAGGCATTTTTTCAATACTGCTGTTTGCCCTGTGGCTGAATGCCCTGCTTCAAGAGGCGTGTCTGCTGTGAGACTTCAGTAAAAACGCCCACTGTTGTGATTGGCTGACATCTAGAACGATTCAGTCCGATTTGGTGAACTGATTCGGTTCACTAAAAAGAACCGGTTCAAAAGAAAGATCGTTCGCGAACCGGACATCACTAAAGTACCAGAGACGGAGCTCAGCGATCACTAACAAAGTTATTTATAGTACCTACTGAGTTCTGAGAGCGCTGTCAGTCAGCGCTGTGAGTTTATTGTGTTTGTATCTGAGAGTTCTGAATAAACACGAGTCCCAGTCACACCGAGTTCGTCTTCATCATTATTACCAACTGTGTAACACATGCAAAGTACCATTACAGCTGTCGAGATGAACGAGTTAAAAGTAAGTGTTGATAATAGCATTATTTTTTTAAATAAAATAAAAGCGTCAGTGACGCGCGTTGAGTACACAGCGCAAACAAAGACACAACAGCAGTAATCGAATGTAATCCAGTTTATTGTGGGGCTAGGCTGGCTAGCCCGAATATGCTCACGCTTAACTTACCCCCCTTCTGCTTAATCTCAGCCGCGTTTGGTGCCTCCGCTGTGGGCCAGATGCAGTACTGGGGGTCGGGGATGTTGAAGGCCAACGGCCAGTGCAGCCCGAGCTTCGGTGTGTGTGAGGCCGATGTTGAGCAGAAACTCTCGACTGTATGCACATTTTAGAACCGGTAGACGCGACGAGGACGTACAAAAACACAGACTCACAAGATAGAAAACACGAAAACACCGTTCTGTCTGGAGAGAGAGAAGCCGCATTGTGTGCACGAATAATAAATAATTAGCTACACATCAGAAATCACTGATCACAGATCAGAAGGAACTGAAAAAAGACGTCTGTTTTCATTTGTACATCCAAACACTGAGAAACTGCCTGCATTCACACTTTCACAAGGAATGATCTCTCGAGCGTTTGCATGGGCGTGCCAGATTCTCTGGGCGGAGGAAAGGGAGGTAACCGCTCCTGCTTGGACGTCAAAACAGGAGACTTCAGGATTGGCTCGTCTGGCCTGTCATTTTCTCAAAGGCAGAGAGAGACAGCCAGAACTCGGGTTTACACCGATCAACATTTCTATCCACTTGGGGACAATATTCAGGCTAGGGGAACTCATATTAATGTTGAAAAACCTCATAAAATGAAAATTTCATGCCATGGGACCTTTAACATAAATTATAAATTTTCATAAAAAAATGTTGTTTAAAATATGTTTGATTCAGTTTTCATGCAGAAGAAATGCTTTATTTGAATTGGGAGGACTTGGGAAAGTAAAATAAATACTGAAAAATAATTATTTGGATAAATGGATCATTTAAGAAAATATATAACAAATATATAAAAAAAAAATCATAATCAAAACACATGATAACTGCAATATTCTTCAACAAACATATTCATTTAGGAGAGAGCTTTGTGTGATATTTTTCAAAAAACAAAATTATTTAAAGTACCTAGAATGATATTTAACCACTAATCATGAATTATGAAAAAAGAAGTTTAAATATGTTTGATAAGAAAAGTTAAGAAAAGCATGCATAATAAAAGTTATTTTGGGGGATTTAATGTAAAGTAAATACTGAAAAATTACGAATATGGATAAATGTATCATTTAAATAATCGAAATAAGTAAAAAATATAGTTAAAGGTGCACTATGTAACATTTTTTCAGTAAAATATCCAAAAACCACTTGATTCACTTGATTACTTACAATACCCAAATATTTCCAACTATTTGTAAATCGTGAGAAATTGCTATTTTACCCGAGGTACCGGGACGTGTGAGGGCGTGGCCTGTCGATGACATCATATCTGCGTTCCCCTCGGTTTCCGGTTTTATTCTGCAGAAACGCTTTACTCTCACTGCAGTGTGAACAAGTGTCATAGCAGCCGCTGAGAGAACGCACAGAGTAACGTCATCCCATCATCAACACACTCAGATGTGTGTAATATGATACACAGAGCTGCGTTACCTCACACTCATGAGCGGAGGAGCGGAAATGGCGCCGGCGACTGTGGCATAATAAAAGTCCCGCTGCTCGCGAGGAGTGTGTTGCGTTCATCTCATTAACAATCGCTCCAGCGGTTCCTCAGCTCCACAACACTCGGTCCTGCTCTGCTTCAGACTACAGTAACGTTAATAATCACATCCATCAACATGATTTCTGTCAGAGTCCTATCCCGATTCTTTTCCACCGGCTGTGAGCTGAAGACCCCATGTCCCAAGATTCTGCGCTCAAACGTGACGTCATCAAACTATGCCTTTGTTTTGAATAGGCGACCTCTAGCGGACAGAAAAGTTACATAGTGCACCTTTAAGTAAACATCATTCTTCAACAGAAATATTCATTCAGAAGAGAGCGTTGTGTGATATTTTACACTTTTTTTTTAGTTTTCATGCATAATAAAAGTTATCTTTGGGGAATTGGGAGGACTTTTTAAATGTAAAATAAATACTGAAAAATGATTTATGGATAAATGGATAATTTAAAAATATAAATAAATATAAACAATTAAAACATTTTTTTAAAATATAAATAAAAACATGATAACTGCAATATTCTTGTGTGTTGTGTGAGTGTGTTGTGCATGTGATATTTTACACTTAATAATAAGTGAATGATATTTTACTCTCTTGCGTGAATTACAAAAAAAATTAAAATGTGTTTGATTCAGTTTAAGAAATGCTATATTTGAATTTGGGGGACTTTTAAAGTTTTTAAATGGAGGAAAGTAAAGTAAATACTGAAAAATAATGAACATGGATAAATGGATATTTAAAAAAATCTAAATAAAAACATATGAAAACTGCAATGTTCTTCAACAAACATATTCATTTAGGAGAGAGCGCTGTGTGATATTTCACACTTTTTGCTAAATTATTAAGAAGTACCTAGAATGATATTTAACCATGAATCAAAGTTTAAAATATGTTTAATGCATAAGAAGAGTTGGGAATTGGGAGGATTTTTTTAATGTCAAGTAAATACTAAAAATTATTAATATGGATAAATGGGTCATTTAAAAATATAAATAAATATATATAAAAATGTAAAAAAAATTTTTTTTTAAATAAATCTAAATAAAAACATGACAACTGCAATATTCTTCAACAAACATATTCATTTATGAGAGTGTGTTGTGTGATATTTTACACTTTTTCACTAAATTATTTAAAAGTACCACTCCTGGATGAATTATGAAAAAAAAGTTTGATTCAGTTTTTAAAGTTATGTTTGGGAACTGGGAGGACTTGCAGTAAACAAATAGGTACTGAAAAATAATTAACATGGATAAATGAATAATACTTTTTTTTTTTTAAATGTAAATAAAAAGCGCATGATAACTGCAATATTCCTATCGCATCCGTATCCGTTCCACTCCCACACGATCCTGCTTCAATATTTCCTCATGACAAATACCTTACATGACTAAATGTTTTTAAAATGGGTTTACTCACTAACAAATATGAATCATATTCTGGATGAAGGAAAAAAGCTTTTTTCGAGGGCGGATCTCCAGAGCATCCTCCGCATGATGAACACTGCCAGAAAAGCACAGACGAAGAAAAGCTTTTTAGTGGTTTATTCAGAACGTTTGACTGCCAACCTGTGTGTTTGTAAAGCATGTGGTCCTCTCCGGCAGGGCCGTTTTTAGGCATAGGCAAACTAGGCAGTCACCTAGGGTGCCATCAGTAGGGGGCGCCAATAAGCGCGTATCTGGCACTGATGTTTGTGTGTAAAGGGTGTCACGGCCACCCAAAAAAAATGTATTGCCACTCCCACTAGTTCCCCCACACTATTGGATCAGAGAACTGTCAATCTGACGATTCCTATACGCCATCAGATCAGAGTAGGCTACTGTCAAAAAAGTTTGCGTTTGGAGCCTCAACAACACCATTAGATCAATGAACTCGGTCAATGCTTTGGCATGGTAACACTTTTTCCATGTACCGTGCCACCCCTAGTACTTTATCTAACTTACATGTTTAACTTTCCCAACATTAATCTTATGTTATGAAACAAAGAAACATGTTATTGCATGATTGAAGGCCAGCGCGCAAGCATTTATATAAGACACTGTACAGAAAACGGCATTACACGGTCTTTAAAGGGTTAGTTCACCCAAAAAAATGTAATTCTGTCATTATTACTCTCCCTCGTGTCGTTCCAAACCTGTAAGACCTTTGTTCATCTTCGGGACACAACTTAAGATATTTCTGTTCTTCTCTACAGTCTTACGGTTTGGGGTCGACATGAGGGTGAGTAATTAATGTATGAATTTACATTTTTGGGTGAACTAACCCTTTAAGGGGGGCGTTTCCCCCCCTCTATATTGCAGACAGAAATGGGAGATTATTTATACCTGCTGAAACAATAAAAACATGTAAATTAAGATAATGCTGGCCAATTAAAATGAAAGATGATAGTGCATAAGAAAGATAATGCAGCCTCTGTTGTTGTTGATTCTTTGCGTCTACCGGAAGTTAAGTTTGGGCCACAAAAGCGCGCATGCGCAGTAACGTTTGTTTATGTTGTTGCCGTTGAAACCGTCTATAATATATAGCCTATATTTGTGCAGTCCCTAGTTGCTAAGAAATTATCAGACATAACTACATAATTATTATGTGTTATTAGTACATTTCACATGAAAGTAATAAGAATAAATACTGATTCAGTGTTATTTTTGTTACTCATTGATGCGTGAACTTCCCCTTTAAATAACGCAACACTTTGCCCTCTGTGTGTACGACACTGCTTGCGTTAAGCACTATTAGAACTGAATGAATCGATTCAGCATTAACACCATCCATAAAGATACGTTAAATTCATCAACGTGATTTAATAAAGGATGTATTCATGTTGTGAATTTGCACATTTTATTATACCATTTTTAAATTGGCCGCTAAAGTTTTATATGGGACAATTACAAAACACACTGATTCTTTTAACAATGCATTGGCTAGATAAGATAACGCAGCCTCTGTTGTTGTTGATTCTTTGCGTCTACTGGAAGTTAAGTTTGGGCCACAAAAGCGCACATGCGCTGTAATGTTTGTTTATGTTGTTGCCGTTGAAACCGTCTATAGGCCTAGGGCTATACAGGCATCTGGCTATTAATTTGAATCCTTATTAACAAATATATACAAATATAATTTGGTATGTATGTATTTGTTAATTAATACCAGTAATACCAATGTTGCTTTTTAAAATTTGACTGGGGGCACCAATAAGGATTTCGCCTAGGGTGTCAGAATGGCTAGAAACGGCCCTGCTCTCCGGCATCATGCAGTAGAGGGTTAATGTGTGAATATGGATTATTTGCGCAGAGATAAACATCGCACCACTTTTTCAGATGTCCATTTGGGAATCTCTGCTGTTCTGGTGGAGTCACGGCTTGTGTTTTCTGGCTCTGTGCAGTCCTAAAGCAATCACCAGCGGTCTGATTAGTCAGCTTAATGATCTAGTTAATGACCCGGACCTTATGAGCGAGTTGTAACGATTCAGAGAAAGTTTCATGCAGAGTTTCATACTAGCGCTCATTCATTGAAATCCGGTAATTGGCTACGGAGCTCAGTCTGTGAACGCCATATTTTATTTAAAACAAGGCATTGTGAGAGAGAAAGTGTGCACAAAATAAAGGTCATTTGCCTTGTTTTTGTTCAAGTGAGTCAGTTCTGTCTGTCACTTTTCCATCTCCTCTTTCCCAGATGCAAGATAGACGAGGAGGTCACTCACAAGGCGTGGTTGAACCGCTCCAACATCTTATTCACGGGCACAGATAAGTGGTCCCTGGACTCCCGCGTCTCCCTGGTGAACAACAACAACAGCGACTTCTCCATTAAGATTGAGAGAGTGATGGTGGCAGACGAAGGACCCTACACGTGCAGTTTCCAGGCCAGGAACCAGCCCCGAACGGCCCACGTCTACCTCATCGTACAGGGTAAGTCCATCTGAGAGAGACGCTTACCGCAGTGGCCAAAAGAGTTGGCTTTTATTGACCCTACAAGTTCGATTATGCTGTTTTAAAGGCTCCTACAACAGGTTTACACGCATCAAAGGTCAAAAAACACTTTCATTTTCTCATAACATGCATCACCACAATGTTCAGTGATTCTCAAACGACTCGATGGATGAATCAGTTAGGGATGGGCGTGTCGATATATCGATACTGATGTGAGCATCGAAAAGTATCGATACTCAAATAAAAATATCGATACTGAGGTGTTTTTTTGGGGGGGGGGGGTTTGTTTAAAAAGATGATTTATTGCATACAATACGAATAACCTATGTTACTGAATAGTTGTGAAGTATAGGACTATTTTCCTGCTCATCTGCATCTGAACGCACGCAAATGCTGTAAGACAGAACCAGTCAATCACAGAGAGAGCGTTCGCTCACGGCTTACACTGTATTCAAACAGAGCTGCGTTTCCCAAAACTATCATAAGAAACCATTGATGCTTTTGGAAACGCAGCTCTGAACAATGCTCATCAGAAGACAGAAAACATGTGTTTGAGTTATTTCACAATAAACAAATAGAAATTGTAGCCTACCTAGAGCAATTACACTCTTTAAATGTAATGTTAAAAGTTGATATCGTTCTATTCTGTAATGTTAATATAAATCATGTCAGAATAAAAAGGTTGCATTTTATGGGTGCAACGTCCTATCACTGGCAGTCCCTTATGAAAATTAACCATGGTTTATTTTTTACTACAGTGATCATAGTTAAACTATTTGTACATTTCCATGGTTACCACTACAAGTAAACATATTTTAACCATGTGTAAACAAAAATATGGACTAATAAGTTGCAATTAAGGCATATTGAATGTTAAAGTACCTTTCAAATATGATGTTAAGTGGGTATCTTTACCCATTTTACTCTTAGTAATTTTTATAATTTAATACATTTGATAATATAAAAGTTCAGTTTAGAAGTATCGTATCGGTATCGATATCGGTGAAACTGGCCTTGAAAGTATCGGTATCGTATCGAAAACAAAATAAGTGGTATCGCCCATCCCTAGAATCAGTCTCTCTAAATCCCTCCTTTCCACGAGATACTCTGCTCTGATTGGTCAGACTGCCCAGTCTTTTGTGATTGGTCTACTCTGTTCTGATTGGTCAGACGGCCCAGTCTGTTGTGATTGCTCTACTCTGCTCTGATTGGTCAGATGGCCCGGTCTGTTGTGATTGGTCTACTCTGCTCTGATTGGTCAGACGGTCCAGTCTGTTGTGATTGGTCTACTCTGCTCTGATTGGTCAGACGGCCCAATCTGTTGTGATTGGTCTACTCTGCTCTGATTGGTCAGACGGCCCAGTCTGTTGTGATTGGTCTACTCTGTTCTGATTGGTCAGACGGCCCAGTCTGTTGTGATTAGTCTACTCTGCTCTGATTGGTCAGACGGTCCAGTCTGTTGTGATTGGTCTGAGGGGCATTTTAGGGGGGGCTCAGCCCTAACCTGGTCCTACCAGACTCTTACATTTCAACTGTACAGAGAGTCTGGCCACTCTCCATTGACAAGCGTTAACTTCCTTGAAGGCGGGAACTCTGTTGAAGTTTAAAACTATTGGATCTGCCATGACCAATCGCTAACGTTTGGTAGTGACGTATGTCATCTCAAACTAGCGCACAACATCAACGTCATCGTTCTCAGACACTCCCTCTGTTCACTGATTGGACCGGTTAAAATTTGATCGGAGAAAACCAGAGAATATACCGCAGTCCCAGACGGAGAACTGAAGGAAAATGAAAATTGAACGGAAGTACGTAGGAGGGCGGAGCCAGGCTAGCTCATTCCCCAGTGAGGGTATGCAACAAATGGTAACCCATTCCATTCACAAACAGCTCTTTTACACACTGCACGAAAAACCATAATCGGGGCACTTTAAACCATCAAAATATGAGGAAAATATTATAGATTTTTTAAAATGTATACACTTAAGGTATTATCTGACAAACTTATTTGGTAAACTACAGCTCCAGTCTTTATTTTACTATGCAAGCGAAAATGCTTAGAAAAACAATGAACAAGCGTACATTGACTACAGCATAATCAGTTATTAATATTTTGTTGGTTCTCTCTTGTGCATAATTTCTTTGTATGACAGCCTGGCCAAAAATGATCTCATCTCAATTTGGCATGTTTCATGTTTCAAATCGACTCCAAGCACAACAATTGTTTTTTATCATATTTGAACAAAGGGTGAAGATGTCAGTTTTCCTATCCGGTTGTTAAGTCTGACGTCACTCGACAGATCTTCCGGGTCCAAACGCTCCATCTCATACCACAAGAAAAACAACAAACAGTGCTAATATACACACACAATGTGGTGTAATACTACAAAAAAATATATAATCATAACCTTTATCTCCATACCAAAATTCCAGATGGCCAGACAGCGATTCATCTTTTATAAATCATTATAATATAATAATGTCTGCGACGCTGTGAGCACAGAGACTGTCATGTAGACTGTAAGTATTTCAAATGTTTAAGTTTTTAAAATGTTTGATGTTTAATATGAATAAATAGCGCTCATAAATGGCCGTCGATGGCATTCTCAAGTGAAGCGAGTTGAGGCTTCCTTAGCAAGCGGATAGGCTGGATGTCACTTTTGGCCACTACTTTATGTCACTAATGAACACAAAAAAATAGCAAAAATATGAATGATTTCTAAACCTGGTTTCCTCCTGTTTAAGTTTTTCATTAAGTTTTTCAAACTTTACACATTACTGTGTAAAGTTTGTGATCAGTATTTCTATGGAAGTCTGTAGAAATAAAAGAAAGATTCCAACTTTATATCTCACAGTTCTGACTTTATTTAATTTACACATTTGGGACTTTACAGTACTTTATATCACACAATGCACACAAATAATTGTATATCTTGCAGTTAAAATGTAAATCTCACAGTACAACATTATATCTTAAAATTGTGACACTGTATCTTTAAAAGTTTGGGGTCAGATCAATATTTTTAATGTTTCTGAACGAAGTCTCGTTTGCTCACCAAGGCTGCATTTATTTGATCAAAAATACAGTAAAAACTGCAGTATTGTGAAATATTATTACAAATTAAAATAAGTGTTCCCTTTCAGTCGGTCACGTTCGACGTACGTCGGAACTGACCGACGAATTGGGATCTGTTTTCAGAGACCAATCTACTTCGAGTGTATAGAAACGAGCCAATGAACATTGGCATGCGGTTCACGCATTCCACGCGCCGCCCCGCGTTGCGGGTATAAATACGGCAGTGGATGTTCCTACAAAGAGTGTTTTGTCTACGAGTCATGAGAGAGAGAGGAAAACTGCCTACCTGCTTCCAGTGTCGGTGTTACTGTGTCTTACAGCGGTGGTCGCGAGCAAAGAAGAAAACAAACAGCTGTTCTCACAGCTCGCTGGGCATTTTCCTTTGAGTGCTCTCAGCAGGCTTGCACCTTTGAACTGCTGTGAGCCGCGGCCATTTCCCCTGTGTGCCTCGGCACTTCTCGGAGCGTTTTTTCCTCTACTAAAAGAGCAACACAGTTTGACCCTGCGTCTTTTTTAAGATGTCATTCAAACCGTGTGTTTCTGGATGCGGTTGTTTCCTGTCCTCATTTGACTGCCACGATCTCTCTCACATATAAACATGTGAGATTGCTTTCATGGGTGATTCATGCTCTCTCAGGAGAGCAGGGTCAATTCGGCGCGTTGTTCGTCTCACCTTTATCGTAAGCGCTTGAGCGTTCAGCGCGCCGTGTGCCGTTGAGCGCCGGCTGACAGCGGGGGTTGCCACGGCAACCCAGCGCGTCACTCGGCACTCTCTAGATGCGCGGTCCAGACTATGAAACCTCAAACGGGGTTGAGTCCCTTTGCTTATTCCCTGATCTAGTTTGGGCTACTTTGGCTAATAAGCCTTGGTGACCTGAGGATTACAGTGGGGCGTCCCCGCTGGGTACATCTCTTTGGGCCCCCACTCCTCTATCGCATCATGAGCATGCTGAGACTTTGTTCGTGGGTGGTTCATGTTCTCTCATGAGAACATGGCCACGTCGGCGCGTTGTTCGTCCTGCCCCTGTCATAGGGGCTTGAGCGTTCAGCGTGCCGCGTGCCGTCGAGTCTGGCGGCCACGCCCACTGTCTCTCATGCCTGCTGGTAGCCCAGATGGGATTGCTGGTCCTTTTTTGAAAAAAGGGTGGACCTAGCGTTTCATTTGTGGCTCTGGCAGAGGACAAATGTCAATTGCTGCATCGGAGAGAGGGCTGTTATGCGCTGGAGATGATGATGCTGAGTTCACCACTATAATAGTGTGTGCTCATGCTGAATCAGTTTCAGTGTTGACAGCCATGCCTTCCTGGGTGGCTGCCCGGATGTGCATCGGAAAAATTTAGCAGAGTGGAACTTTTTGGTGTCAAAATATGGAACACCAAAAGGGCCATAATCTGTATAAATTTTTTCCCTCTCTCACTACCCTCTGTCCTGCATGAACGAGGGTAGTCCCGACTGAGGGGTTATGCAGGAACTGCGTGCAGTGATGGACCTTGCTCTCTGGGTGACGGAAGTCACTGCACGCTCCCTGGGTCAGGCGATGTCCACATTAGTGGTCCAGGAACCTGGGGCTAACTTGGCAGTAGGGATGGTTCGATACCACAATTTTGGCTTCGGTACGATACCAGACTCTAATACCTCGGTTTCGATACTAAAACGATACCACAGATGACAAATAACCCACCTCAAAAGATAAGTGAATTCAAAACAATTTTATTAAAGACACTGCTTGAGCTCTGCAGTAACAAATGTGCAAACAAAAAGTATCAGAATGTAACAAAAAAAACCTACTGTCAGTGAAAATACAGTAGGTTCAATTTTGATTTTGGAAAACAAAACTGAAATGTAAAATTTTCTTTCATATTTTCTTGTTGCTGCTAGCACTTCTGAAATAGTAGGCTGGCTACCGGAAGCCGAAGGAGCTTTTTTTGTTCCTTTCTGTGGGTGTCAAAAGGAGCAATAATGAAATTACATGTAATACATTAGCTGTAATGCATCAAAAGAGAATGATCAACATTTATTCATCTTGGTTTGGTCATTGTTTGGTTTGTGTTCATATTAGTTTAATGCATTGCATAAAGTAATGTTAACATGCTAAACATGTATTTGTATTTTATAAATAATTTCTGATTGACCTAGATTAATAAATTATATAATACTGTTAGGTCAGGTTACCTAATAAATGTTGACGAATGTAGCTTTAATATAAAGTGTTATTCTAACTTTCATATCAGCAATGTTCATATTACTCATATTCTCTCTCTCTCTCTCTCTCTCGACAGCAGCAGTAATATGCCATTCATATTACTATCACTAACACTTAAATAAATATTACTAATCTCTTTATTCATTCAAATTCAATTAGTATATGTTTTTTGTAAGTAATTGCAAATAATATGAGACCTAAACTTCATTGGTTCCAGCGTGTCATTTGAGATTGTGTTTACAGTATCATATTTAATTGATAAGCTTGTATGCACGCTGACCACGCTAACAGTTGTGATTAAAATTCGAAATTATATCAGTTGATTGAAGGACTCACCTGTCGATCTCTGAACTCTCTGAACAAGTCAGGATGAGCAAGTGACAAGTGCTTAGCAAGATTGGATGTGTTGCCTCCCGTGGCAACGCATGATTTAAAGCAGCGTTTGCAGAGTGGTGCATTGAGGTCTGTTGCTTCACCTTTCTCATCACTTTTGTAGGCAAAGTAATGCCAAATTTCACTCCTACTGCTCTCTTTATTTGTTAATTTCGGGCGTGTAGAATGAGCTTCATCTGTTTGATCCATTGTGTTCCTCCGTTGTCACATTTGCCGGTTTCGCGTCAGTTTGGGTAGCGCACTGCCATCTAGCGGTGAACTTCGGAACAGCAGCATATACCGAAATGAGCAAAATCATGATATCGTACCGTTTTAAATAAAATATATACCGGTATTTTCTCAGTACCGGTATACCGCGCATCCCTACTTGGCAGATAACGTGAGCCCGACAAAGTTTGGTTCCTCAACACCCCTGTCTGTCAGGCTGGCCTCTTCGGCAACGCCGTCGAGAACTCGCCCAGCAGTTCTCGGTGGCCCAGAAGCGGATGGAGGTGGTTTAAAAAACAAACAAAACAAAAAGCAAAATAAAAACATCCTGCCCCGACGACTAGCTGCTGCCTCCACCCAGTCGTCGGCTGCAGCGCCTCCGTCTGCTTGTCGCCGAGGGTGCCCCCCCCATGTCTGCCTCTGCCCCTGCCCCTGCTAAGCCAAGATGCCCCCGGGCCTTGCCACTCCTTTCCTCCCCTCTCCCCCTTCGCCAGGGGGCAGCAGTGTGGGCACGAGGACGCCCCCGGGCCTTCTCACCCATACTCTGCCCCACCTGGAGTACTCAGGCAACACTCTGGGCCGCCTCCGGGCCTCCCGAGTCGGGTCTGCGTACTCCACCTTGTTTGGTCCCGCTTGTTTGGTCCCTGGGGGCCTGGCTAGGTCTCCCCGGACCGTCTCGCCGGCTCATCCGTACCATCAGACTCGGCTACACCATTCAGTTCGCTCGCCGGCCTCCCAAGTACAGGGGCATCCTCTTCACCACCGTGTGGAGCAGCGATGCCCATGTCTTGCGGTCAGAGATCGATGTCCTGCTGGCGAAGGACGCGGTCGAGCCGGTTCCTCCAGCCGATATGAAGTCAGGGTTCTACAGGCCCTACTTCATTGTACCCAAGAAAGGTGGTGGGTTAAGGCCAATCTTGGACCTGCGCATTCTGAATCGGCCCCTGCACAAGCTCCCGTTCATAATGTTAACGCAGAAACGCATTCCTGAATGCATCCGTCCCCGAGATTGGTTGCAGCGATTGACCTGAAGCCCTTCAGGCTGTCCCTGTCGCCTCACAGCTTCACGAAGTTGTGTGAACACAGGGACATGGTGCTCAGTCACCTCAGCCTGTTGGGACTTCGGGTCAACCGAGAGAAGAGCAAACTCTGCCCCATGCAGAGGATCTCTTATCTCGGTATGGAGCTGGATTCGGTCAGCCGGACTGCGCGCCTCACTCCAGAGCACGTTCGGTCAGTGTTGAACTGCTTGAATACGTTCAAAGGCAGGACAGCGGTCCCACTGAAATTCTTTCAGAGTCTCCTGGGGCATATGGCATCTGGCAGATGGGCGGGCAGCGCGGTCAGTACCGGGTCTCAGTTACTCCGTACTATTGCCAAACCTTCAACCCGTGGTCAGACCCCTCGTTTCTCCAGGTCGGAGTGTCCTTAGAACAGGTGTCCAGGCATGCTGTTGTCTTCACGGATGCCTCATCCACGGGCTGGGGGGCCATGTATAACGGGCACGCAGTTTCGGGTCTGTGGACGGGGCCACAACTGCGTTGGCATATCAATTGCTTAGAGTTACTGGCGGTACGTCTTGCCCTAGCCCGGTTCAAGAAACCACTTCGGGGCAAGCACGTACTGGTCCATTCGGACAGCACTGCGGCCGTTGCATACATCAACCGACAGGGTGGTCCCTCAAAGTGTACGTCGCAGCAATAGCGGCGTATCACGATGAAGTAGACGGTAAATCCTTAGGTAAGCACGACTTAATCGTCAGGTTCCTCAGAGGTGCGAGGAGACTGAATCCTCCTCGTTCAACCTCGGTACCCTCTTGGGATTTAGCCCTGGTGCTTAGAGCACTCCAGGGTCCACCATTTGAGCCTTTGCAGTCAGTTGAGCTAAAAATCCTGTCCATGAAGACAGTCCTCCTGACCGTATTGGACTCAATCAAGAGGGTAGGGGACCTGCATGCACTTTCGGTCGACAAATCGTGCCTAGAATTCGGGCCGGTCAACTCTCATGTTGTCCTGAGACCCTGGCCTGGATATGTGCCCAAGGTTCCTACCACTCCCTTTCGGGACCAGGTGGTGATCCTGCAATGGGGGGCAGACCCAGCCCTAGCTTTGTTATGTCCCATCCGCGCTCTCCGCGCTTACGTTGACCGGACTCAGAGTTTCAGATCCTCACAGCAGCTCTTCGTCTGTTACGGAGGCCAGCAGAAGGGAAAGGCTGTCTCCAAGCAGAGGTTGGCCCACTGGATAGTGGACGCCATCGTCTTAGCTTACCAGTCTCAAGACGTGCCTTGCCCTTCTGGCTCAAGGCGCCTCACTGACAGACATATGTAGAGCTGCGGGCTCGGCGACACCTAACACGTTCGCTAGATTTTATAGCCTCCTTGTAGAGCCGGTATCTTCCCGCATCCTCGCCCCCAGGGGCCAGTAGCGCTAAGTACCCATTCTAGTGTCGGCTTGCAACGCCACTCCCGCCCTCTGGGCCGGATATGTGCGTCTATTTGCTCCAGTTGAGTTCCCCGGAAACGGCTAACCCTGTGAGTTCCTCCGTCACCCCTGCGGTGTCAGACGTTGCAGCATCCCTGGCGTGTTGGTAGGGATCCCAATTTGTTGGTCAGTTCCGACGTACGTCGAACGTGACCGTCTGAAAGGGAACGTCTCGGTTACGTATGTAACCCTCGTTCCCTGAAGGAGGGAACGGAGACGTACGTCCCGTCGCCAGGTGCTGTGCTTCAGCTGAAGGCCCGAGCCACTTATCTCGGCTCCTCAGTTGAAAACGATATGCGGTACTTCCACTGCCGTATTTATACCCGCAATGCAGGGCGGCGCATGCCAATGTTCATTGGCTCGTTTCTATATACTCGAAGTAGATTGGTCTCTGAAAACAGATCCCAAATCGTTGGTCAGTTCTGATGTACGTCTCCGTTCCCTCCTTCAAGGAACGAGGGTTACATATGTACCGAGACGTCAAAGCTGAATTTATCATCATTACTCCAGTCTTCAGTGTCACATGATCCTTCACAAATCATTCTTATATGAGGATTTATGCTCAAGAAACATTTATGATTATTATCAATGTTAAAAACGGCATATTTTCATGAATAGAAAGTTAAGACAGCGTTTATTTGCAATATGAATCTTTTTGTAATGTTATAAATGTCTTTACTGTCACTTTTGATTCTCATTTAATCATTTAGCAGACACTTTTTTCCAAAGCAACTTACAAATGAGGAAAATAATAGAAGCAGTTGAACCAACAAAAGACCAACAATATGTAAGTACTGTGACAAGTCCCAGTACATGGAGCAAGGCTTTGACTTTGTGTGTGTGTATATATATATATATATATATATATATATCTCACCTAAAGGATTATTAGGAACACCTGTTCAATTTCTCATTAATGCAATTATCTAATCAACCAATCACATGGCAGTTGCTTCAATGCATTTAGGGGTGTGGTCCTGGTCAAGACAATCTCCTGAACTCCAAACTGAATGTCAGAATAGGAAAAAAAGGTGATTTAAGCAATTTTGAGCGTGGCATGGTTATTGGTGCCAGACGGGCCGGTCTGAGTATTTCACAATCTGCTCAGTTACTGGGATTTTCACGCACAACCATTTTTAGGGTTTACAAAGAATGGTGTGAAAAGGGAAAAACATCCAGTATGCGACAATACTGTGGGTGAAAATGCCTTGTTGATGCTAGAGGTCAGAGGAGAATGGGCCGACTGATTCAAGCTGATAGAAGAGCAACTTTGACTGAAATTACCACTCGTTACAACCGAGGTATGCAGCAAAGCATTTGTGAAGCAACAACACGCACAACCTTGAGGCGGATAGGCTACAACAGCAGAAGACCCCACTCATCCAGGAAGGTACCACTCATCTCCACTACAAATAGGAAAAAGAGGCTGCAATTTGCACAAGCTCACCAAAATTAGACAGTTGAAGACTGGAAAAAAGTTGCCTGGTCTCGATTTCTGTTGAGACATTCAGATGGTAGAGTCAGAATTTGGCGTAAACAGAATGAGAACATGGATCCATCATGCCTTTTTACCACTGTGCAGGCTGGTGGTGGTGGTGTAATGGTGTGGGGGATGTTTTCTTGGTACACTTTAGGCCACTTAATGCCAATTGGGCATCGTTTAAATGCCACGGCCTACCTGAGCATTGTTTCTGACCATGCCCATCCCTTTAGGACCACCATGTCCCCATCCTCTGATGGCTACTTCCAGCAGGATAATGCACACAAAGCTTGAATCATTTCAAATTGGTTTCTTGAACATGACAATGAGTTCACTGGACTAAAATGGCCCCCACAGTCACCAGATCTCCCACAAATCTCCATCAACTGCAAGATGCTATCCTATCAATATGGGCCAAAATTTCTAAAGAATGCTTTCAGCACCTTGTTGAATCAATGCCACGTAGAATTAAGGCAGTTCTGAAGGCGGGGGTCAAACACAGTATTAGTATGGTGTTCCTAATAATCCTTTAGGTGAGTGTGTGTATATATATATATATATATATATATATATATATATATATATATATATATATATATATATATATATATATATATATATATATATATATATATATATATATATATATATATATATATATATATATATATAAGCCTTGCTACATGTACTGGGACTTGTAGATCAATGTAATGCAACCTTGCTGAATAAAAGTATTAATTTCTTCTTTTTTTTAAAGTAAAACCATAAACTTTTCAACGGTAGTGCAAATTCATAGCCGGAAGATATAAAGTCACAATTACCTTTTTTAAATGTTTATAGGCAGATATGGGCTTCCATAGATTTCTGTTCATCCAAAAGAGAAACAATACAAATTGCGTCAAGCATTGAAACAGACCCTTCTCCTCATGAATATCTAGTTAATTTGCTTCTATATATTGCTTCTAGGGTACCTTTGACACATCCAGTGGCTATTAATTCCTTGAACATGCTTATTTATTTCATTGATAAGTATTCATAGACTGAACAGACTGCCGGTGTGCCATCAAAGCTACTAATGGTTTACTTTCAGTTATCTATGCACATTGAACTTAATGAGTTTAACATCAATTTTAACATCAAAAAGCTCATTTCTGATTCAAGGGAAAGTAAATACTTCTATCGCAGATTCTGTCATTTGATTTTATGTCTTGTGTGGAACAAAAACGAAGCAATTGAACAAGATTTATTTGAGCAATTCCTTTAACTCTTTCCCCGCCAGTATTTTATTTTTAAGTTGTCAGCCAGCAACAGAATATTTTGCCATCCAGGTGCCCTGAATATTTTGTTGTATGGATATGTAAACAGTCAATATATAAAAAAATATACATCTTTTTTATCAACACTTGAATGCGAATAAGTTTAAAAACAACATTTCAAACAAAAAGCTGAGAATATTGCATTTTTGTCAAAGACTTTTAAATCCCAGATTGGATTTAGAAGATGAATCAAATCAAATCAAATCACTTTATTTGTCACTCTACATATGCACAAGTGCAACAGTAGGTGAAATTCTTAGGTGCAGTTCCGAGAAACATAGCAGTCATGACATGACATGTACAACATTTAAAGCAGCATCAGATTACACATCTGATGCGCACACAATTACTCACAGCACAGTAAAACTCTACAATAAACAATAAATAATTTACACAATGTGAGTGTAGTTCTCACAGCTTTAAACAATATACACATACTTACAATATACATATACTTTAAACAATATACACTAAACATACACTAAACAATATACATTACGCTATAATAGTAATAATAATATACAATGTATAGTATAAAATATTATTCACAGATTGAAAAATTGAAATCCAAAGTGCAATAGATGCTGTATGATAAATAAATGTGTATATAATGTGTGTGTATCTACAGTGGGTTGTGCTGAGTGATATTCTGTCCAGAGTGTGTTATGATCCTGATGGATCAAGAGTTAAGTAGTCTGATTGCTTGTGGGAAGAAGCTGTTCTGGAGTCGGCTGCATACCTGTCAAGTTTTGGATTTGAAAATAAGGGAAATTTTTCGGCGCCCACCGCAAGCAGTCCCACCACCCCAACCAAGCTCCAGTATCCCTTACATTTTAAGACAGGTGTTAAAGCCCAAATGAAAACACAAAAGGGTATATATGATGAGCATTTATTTAAAGGCTAATTTGCATATTTTCTGTTCATTTAACATTGCTTGTCTTTACATTTTATTTTCATTCCACACATTCTTTTCATTTCATATTGCTTTTCTTTTACAGTTTTTCTTTAAGCCTGTTTTGGAAGGAGTGTATTTGTGGGCTGGGCCAGAGTGGTTCATTTTACATGAGAGTAGAGCACAAACAGTTCTGTTGTCTAATGTCATCCTATTCTCTGTAACAATCTTTTGTACCATGCTAAATACCCTTTCTGAACTTGCATTGCTATGGGCAGGGCTCGACATGAACGCTTGTCCGGGACAAGTGGATTTTTTGAAGGGGCAAGTGAAAAATAATGTTACTTGCCCAACGGACAAGTATCCTGAGTAAAACGTCAAAACAAAAAATAACTAGGAATCACCAAAGTGCAATAATGATTCTGCATCAGTGTAAGCGGAGATCGATAGTGGATAATAATATCAAACGAACTGACGTTAACAAGGTTGAGCTGTTGAGGCTCGCGCAGCCTCTCGAAGAGAAAATCGGAAAAAAAATGAGCGCCGCTCATACAAAGAAACTCAGTTAACATACACAGTTAAAATGGTGTAGTTATTTATAACATATGATACAGTTAAGCAACATCACACTAACAAGAGTGTTGTTTACCTGAATACCATCACGACTGGAAATGACACTGATTTCATACGCCAGTTCCATAAACAATTAATTCACATTAAGTCACTTACATTTTATAATTAAATTCGCTGTCCCATTGATCACGGCATTTACACGAGGGTTTTTTTGTTTTGTTTTTTTTTGGCAGGAGTGCCTTAATCCGTCTCTATCGTTACGTCCATCATCCGTCTCTGTTTAGTTTTTTTCCCGCGTTGTCACTCGTCATCTGACCTCACACACTAACCTCGCGACAACGGACACCTATACTGTAGGCTACTGCAGATGGCAGTTATCGCGAGGCTAGTTACAGAGCTCAGATTGGAAATGTTTTTGTTTTTTTACTCCGGTATTATTGTTTTTTAATAACGCAGGTTAAAATACGGGAGATTTACAGGAAAATACTAATACGGGAGGACGGCGGGAAAGAAGGGTAAAATACGGGACTTTCCCGGCCAAAACGGGATACTTGACAGGTATGGTCGGCTGGTGCGTGTTCTAATGCTGCGGTACCGTCTGCCTGATGGCAGCAGTGAGAGCAGCCCATGGTTCGGGTGGCTAGAGTCTCTGATGATCCTCTGAGCTCTCTTCACACACCGCCTGGCGTAAATGTCCTGGAGGGAGGGAAGCTCACCTCCGATGATGCAAAACATAGCAGTTTTTATTTATATGCTGTTGAATGTTTGGTGATCATGTCATCTTAAGTCTTCATATAGCACGTTTTACAATACAGATTGCTTCAAAGCAGCTTTACAGTGATAACAGGAAATTATCTACATCAACATTGATTCCATGTGACAATATTAGAGCTAAAGTATGAAGATCTTCTCTTGTTTTTGAATCCGGAGATGATGTACTAGTTCAGAAGATGCGTAATAGCACCCCCTACCGTATAACAGTGAAAACATGGATAGCCAGAAAAACTTGTCAATGGCAACGGTTTCACAGACGAGGCTTAACCTAGTACCAGACTAAAATGCATGTTTGAGCTGTTTTAACTGAAAGCATATCTTAAAGGGCACCTATTATGCCATTTTTTACAAGATGTAAAATAAGTCTCTGATGTTCCCATTGTGTGTATGTGAAGTTTTAGCTCAAAATACCCCACAGATCATTTTTATAGCATGTTAAAATTGACACTTTTTGGGGGCGAGCACAAACGCACAGTTTTTTGTGTGTGTCCCTTTAAATGCAAATGAGCTGATGCCTCCGGCCCCCTTTCTAGAAGAGGGCGGAGCTTCAAAAGCTCATGCTCCGGTGTCACGACAATCTCATCTCACGGAATGAAAATGCCAGAACAGAAACTGTCAGTAGAGGTGTTCAGTTTGAACCAGAGTCGGACAATAATGCCTACAGAGCCAGAGAATAAATGCTGTATGGAGATAGAACAGGTATAGTTTAGTTTAATTACGGTTATAACTTATTAGTCATCTTGCTTTTATCCACTATTAGTACAAGCCTGTTGTTGCGGACCCCGTCTGAATGATGGCCAAAACTTTACTGATGAGTTTTACCCTGTCTGTTATACCAGGCCGTTGTGTCATAAATGATGGAAAACCTCTTCAGTGGTGGGGAAAGAGTTAATGGCAGGAAGACAACAAGAGGGCTTGACACAGATGTAATGAGGATCAGAGGGGTGGTTATGCTCCGTAATCTTTAGGTTGACTGGCCGTGAGGGGCGGGAACGGGCCGTGCCGACTGTCACGTCAACAGCAACATGAGTAAGAGTTCCAGCGATCCTGACTGACGTGATTTATTGGCAGCAGACCCTTCCGCTGATGGATGGCTAGCATCCCTCCCTTTACTTCAACCCCAACCGAATCCCGCCGGCTGAAAGTTGTCAATTATTATGTATATCACACTGTGCATTTTCCTGTTGCACAAGATTGAAAATATGAAAATAGGGCTGTGCATGATATTCGAAAAAACTGACATTGAGGTTTTCTCTGTATGAAAATATACAGGAGGTTTCAACGGATGATTAAATAGCTCTATTTGGAGAGAATTGATCATTGTAGAATGATTAGGGTGGTTTCGGCTGGAAGTGAATCTATGGAAACTTGTTTCTGCCACAGAAACAAAAATAAGAACTTTTTAAAGTCCGTATTGTGAGCCATAAACTCGCAATTGCAAGAAAAAAGTCAGAATTGTGAGATAAAAAGTCGCAATTATCTTTTTCATTTTCAATCTTTTTTTGTTGTTTTTGATGTTGTTGAAAAATTACTTTTTATTTTGAAGACTCCTTCAAGTATGAAATCCTTTTAGGGATGAACAATGTGGAAAAAAACTGTTTTCATAATTTACATTTTACAAGGACCGGACCAACTCAAACCATAAATTAAATAGAGTTTTTTTTTTATATATAAAAATCTTTTTCCATTTGAGTTTTCCTTGGCCACATTCACACTGTTTTTGGCCAATTCAGTATATGACTATAAAATAATAATTATTATTATTGTTTAAATACATTCAACAAAATAATAAAATTTTATTGTAAAATAAAACTAAAATTACAATTTGAACAAATCTCTTGAATGAATGATTCAATGACTCACTCATAAAGACTTCACTTGTTTCATTACTGGATGAATCAGTGTTTTTCAATGAATCTCTTGAATGAATGATTCAATGACTCACTCATAAAGACTTCACTTGTTTCATTACTGGATGAATCAGTGTTTTTCAATGAATCTCTTGAATGAATGATTCAATGACTCACTCATAAAGACTTCAATTGTTTCATTACTGGACGAATCAGTGTTTTTCAATGAATCTCTTGAATGAATGATTCAATGACTCACTCATAAAGACTTCACTTGTTTCATTACTAGATGAATCAGTGTTTTTCAATGAATCTCTTGAATGAATGATTAAATTACTCGCTCATAAAGACTTCACTTGTTTTATTACTGGATGAATCAGTGTTTTTCAATGAATCTCTTGAATGAATGATTCAATGACTCACTCATAAAGACTTCACTTGTTTCATTACTGGATGAATCAGTGTTTTTCAATGAATCTCTTGAATGAATGATTCAATGACTCACTCATAAAGACTTCACTTGTTTCATTACTGGATGAATCAGTGTTTTTCAATGAATCTCTTGAATGAATGATTCAATGACTCACTCATAAAGACTTCACTTGTTTCATTACTGGATGAATCAGTGTTTTTCAATGAATCTCTTGAATTAATGATTAAATTACTCGCTCATAAAGACTTCACTTGTTTCATTACTGGATGAATCAGTGTTTTTCAATGAATCTCTTGAATGAATGATTCAATGACTCACTCATAAAGACTTCACTTGTTTCATTACTGGATGAATCAGTGTTTTTCAATGAATCTCTTGAATGAATGATTCAATGATTCACTCATAAAGACTTCACTTGTTTCATTACTGGATGAATCAGTGTTTTTCAATGAATCTCTTGAATGAATGATTCAATGACTCACTCATAAAGACTTCAATTGTTTCATTACTGGACGAATCAGTGTTTTTCAATGAATCTCTTGAATGAATGATTCAATGACTCACTCATAAAGACTTCAATTGTTTCATTACTGGACGAATCAGTGTTTTTCAATGAATCTCTTGAATGAATGATTCAATGACTCACTCATAAAGACTTCACTTGTTTCATTACTAGATGAATCAGTGTTTTTCAATGAATCTCTTGAATGAATGATTAAATTACTCGCTCATAAAGACTTCACTTGTTTCATTACTGGATGAATCAGTGTTTTTCAATGAATCTCTTGAATGAATGATTCAATGACTCACTCATAAAGACTTCACTTGTTTCATTACTGGATGAATCAGTGTTTTTCAATGAATCTCTTGAATGAATGATTAAATTACTCGCTCATAAAGACTTCACTTGTTTCATTACTGGATGAATCAGTGTTTTTCAATGAATCTCTTGAATGAATGATTCAATGACTCACTCATAAAGACTTCAATTGTTTCATTACTGGACGAATCAGTGTTTTTCAATGAATCGCTTGAATGAATGATTCAATGACTCACTCATAAAGACTTCACTTGTTTCATTACTAGATGAATCAGTGTTTTTCAATGAATCTCTTGAATGAATGATTAAATTACTCGCTCATAAAGACTTCACTTGTTTTATTACTGGATGAATCAGTGTTTTTCAATGAATCTCTTGAATGAATGATTCAATGACTCACTCATAAAGACTTCACTTGTTTCATTACTGGATGAATCAGTGTTTTTCAATGAATCTCTTGAATGAATGATTCAATGACTCACTCATAAAGACTTCACTTGTTTCATTACTGGATGAATCAGTGTTTTTCAATGAATCTCTTGAATGAATGATTCAATGACTCACTCATAAAGACTTCACTTGTTTCATTACTGGATGAATCAGTGTTTTTCAATGAATCTCTTGAATGAATGATTCAATGACTCACTCATAAAGACTTCACTTGTTTCATTACTGGACGAATCAGTGTTTTTCAATGAATCTCTTGAATGAATGATTCAATGACTCACTCATAAAGACTTCACTTGTTTCATTACTAGATGAATCAGTGTTTTTCAATGAATCTCTTGAATGAATGATTAAATTACTCGCTCATAAAGACTTCACTTGTTTCATTACTGGATGAATCAGTGTTTTTCAATGAATCTCTTGAATGAATGATTCAATGACTCATTCATAAAGACTTCACTTGTTTCATTACTGGATGAATCAGTGTTTTTCAATGAATCTCTTGAATGAATGATTAAATTACTCGCTCATAAAGACTTCACTTGTTTCATTACTGGATGAATCAGTGTTTTTCAATGAATCTCTTGAATGAATGATTCAATGACTCACTCATAAAGACTTCACTTGTTTCATTACTGGATGAATCAGTGTTTTTCAAAGAATCTCTTGAATGAATGATTCAATGACTCACTCATAAAGACTTCACTTGTTTCATTACTGGATGAATCAGTGTTTTTCAATGAATCTCTTGAATGAATGATTCAATTACTCACTCATAAAGACTTCACTTGTTTCATTACTGGATGAATCAGTGTTTTTCAATGAATCTCTTGAATGAATGATTAAATTACTCGCTCATAAAGACTTCACTTGTTTCATTACTGGATGAATCAGTGTTTTTCAATGAATCTCTTGAATGAATGATTCAATGACTCACTCATAAAGACTTCACTTGTTTCATTACTGGATGAATCAGTGTTTTTCAATGAATCTCTTGAATTAATGATTAAATTACTCGCTCATAAAGACTTCACTTGTTTCATTACTGGATGAATCAGTGTTTTTCAATGAATCTCTTGAATGAATGATTCAATGACTCACTCATTAAAGACTTCACTTGTTTCATTACTGGATGAATCAGTGTTTTTCAATGAATCTCTTGAATGAATGATTCAATGATTCACTCATAAAGACTTCACTTGTTTCATTACTGGATGAATCAGTGTTTTTCAATGAATCTCTTGAATGAATGATTCAATGACTCACTCATAAAGACTTCAATTGTTTCATTACTGGACGAATCAGTGTTTTTCAATGAATCTCTTGAATGAATGATTCAATGACTCACTCATAAAGACTTCACTTGTTTCATTACTAGATGAATCAGTGTTTTTCAATGAATCTCTTGAATGAATGATTAAATTACTCGCTCATAAAGACTTCACTTGTTTCATTACTGGATGAATCAGTGTTTTTCAATGAATCTCTTGAATGAATGATTCAATGACTCACTCATAAAGACTTCACTTGTTTCATTACTGGATGAATCAGTGTTTTTCAATGAATCTCTTGAATGAATGATTAAATTACTCGCTCATAAAGACTTCACTTGTTTCATTACTGGATGAATCAGTGTTTTTCAATGAATCTCTTGAATGAATGATTCAATGACTCACTCATAAAGACTTCACTTGTTTCATTACTGGATGAATCAGTGTTTTTCAAAGAATCTCTTGAATGAATGATTCAATGACTCACTCATAAAGACTTCACTTGTTTCATTACTGGATGAATCAGTGTTTTTCAATGAATCTCTTGAATGAATGATTCAATTACTCACTCATAAAGACTTCACTTGTTTCATTACTGGATGAATCAGTGTTTTTCAATGAATCTCTTGAATGAATGATTAAATTACTCGCTCATAAAGTTTCATTACTAGGGGTGGGAATCACAGGGTACCTCATGATACGATACGATACATGGCTCACAATACCATTAAAATCCCAAAGTGTTTATATCCCAACTATAAACCTTTATCCCAGTTCTTCTGTGATAATATGAATATTTGCAACACAGAAATAACAATACTGTGTGGTTGAAAAGATGAAAGCTCTTTCACAACTATACATGACAACTGCTCTCTCTGGCTCAGCATCTCAATGCTCCGTTGTGATTTTCTCAAAGGCTTAATAGACCGTTTATGAATGAAATTGCATGGGTGTTTGAATCGAGATCGCACCCTTTTAACAATTAATCGTGCAGCTCTAGCTCACAGTAAATGACCAAGCCATTCAGAGACTGAAACACTGTATCATGAACTACATGTGTGTGTAAATGATGTACAGCCCTAAAATGAAGACTTTTCGATAGAAGGCTACATGGATGCAGGCCAGAACCATCTCGCCAAACACAGGCTTTTTTTAATCTGCCACACAGAGCTTTGCAGACAGATGACCGTATTTGCTCGATACCATTGTGCCCTCAATTTTAGTCTTAGTGCGATATGAGTGAAAATAATTACACCCCCCAGTCACTCCTCCAACAGGAAGGGGTCCAATCTTAAGTTTATCGTCGGAAGTATTTCGCCCTGTTAGAAAACTGAGAAATGGACTGCTTGAGAATGCCTGGCAGGCCAAATCTTTGGCCATCTTCATTAAAGCTCTGATCATAGGCCATTTAAATTCAAGGACCGGCTTATTATCCGTCCGGCATTATGCATAACCCTCTGCTTTGGGAATTTAGTCCAAAACAGCTGATTGGAATCATTTATAAACCCTGAAACAAACAACCCGTCTCGAGCAAATTTATCCGGCTTGCTTTTTTTAAACTAAGGTTGATTTTTGACATCAGTTATATTCACTCTGTTTTCATGAATTATAATTAAAAACTTCTGTTTTGCAGTGCCGGCCCGGATCGTGAACATCTCGCAGGATAAATCCGTTAATGAAGGCGATGACGTGAACCTCTTTTGCCTGGCGGTGGGCAGACCGGAGCCCACTGTGACCTGGAAGGACTTCAGATGTGAGTATTACTGCGGTCATTTTGCTCATTTGTCATACTGTAAATGAAGGACAACATTTTGACTTTGCTGTATGGGTATTTCATGCATAAAATGTGCATACTATACACAATATACTGCAGAAATACTAGGAGTTGCATGCAATTATGAATGTAATCTTAGTGATTTACAGCTCAGATTTCATTATAGATAATTACAGCCTCAGCGGGGTGATAATTGTCAACATGTGCCATCATCCTCTTTGTCACCATTATTGCTCTGCCACAATATTAGTAATTATGGTTATCATTAACATACTATTTATAACTTTCATTATGTCGATATTAGCTGCATTCATTTCGAGTGGTCGTGATGAAACGCATAACAGGACGGGCATTTTTGTTTAATCTTTTCACTATATGATTACAGGACACGGTAGGGATCATCATTTACCGTCATTTATTTTTCAATTGATCCTTAGTCCTTTAAAATCAACTCAAGAGTCGCTCCGCCTGTAAACGGAGCAGCTTCACATGAATAGACCAGCTGAGCTCAGACACTAAACCTCTAGTGTGTCCGTGTGTACACTGAAGTGAGCCGGTCGCAAATGGTCAGCCGAGCCGACCGCAGAGAGTATTTGCATGCGTCTCAAATCCGTCCAGTTATGATTCATCAAGGGGAGGGTCTTTGATTTCATGACTCTCACTGACTGTGAGTGAAAGCTGTTGAGAACGTTTCATATTTTACTCCAAAATCAAACGAATTCAGTTACATTTATGCATTTGCCAGGCAACAATTACAGTGCATTTAGGATACAAATTTTATCATTGGGAATCATTGGGTATCATTGGGTGCTTTATGCATTTGTTTTAATGTAATTTTCATCACAATTAAGCTTTTTTATTCCCCTGTGAATTCTCATTAATGTAATGTAAAAATCTCTTGAATGAATGATTCAATGACTCACTCATAAAGACTTCAATTGTTTTATTAGAATCCGAATCAGAAAGAGCTTTATTGCCAAGTGGGCTTGCACACACAAGGATTTTTTCTTTGTGCTGAAGCTTCCAGTGCACATATACAATACACAACAAGACACAACAAGAACATAGTAATACAAATTCTGGAAAATATGGAAAATAGTATAAAAAAATCTAAGGTCACATTTACATTTAGTCAGAATTTACAGAGTATGGACATATTTACAGTATTTGAGTAGTATGAATGTATAAATATAAATAATCTCTTGAGTTTAGAAGATTGCACTAAACAGTCAGAGTATTGGGGGGGGGGGGGTGTATTTTAACTGTTCAAGAGGGAAATGGCCTGTGGGAAGAAACTGTTCCTGTGCCTAGATGTTCTAGTGGCCAGTGATCGGAGTCGCCGTCCTGATGGTAACAGTTCAAACAGGAGGTGTCCAGGGTGAGTGGAGTCTGTGATGATTTTTCCTGCTCTCTTCCTCACTCTGGAAGAGTACAGGTCCTGGAGGATTGGCAGGGGAGCACCAATAATCCTCTCTGCAGTCCGGATTGTGCAATGTAGTCTCTTGATGTCAGATTTGGTAGCTGAACCAAACCAGACAGTGATGGAAGTGCATAAAACAGACTTAATGACAGCCAAGTAGAACTGAATCAGCAGCTCCTGTGGGAGGTTGAGCTTCCTCAGCTGAAGTACAGTCTCTGCTGGGCCTTTTTCACAATGGAGTCAATGTGATTGTCCCACTTCAGGTCCTGAGAGATGGTAGTGCCCAGGAACATGAATGACTCCACTGCTTCCACAGTGCTGTTAATGATGGTGAGTGGGGGGAGAGCTGGGCTGTTCCTCCTGAAGTCCACTATCATCTCCACCGTTTTGAGCGTGTTGAGCTCAAGGTTGTTATAACTGCACCAGACAGCCAGCTGTTCAACCTCCAGTCTGTAAGCAGACTCGTCACCGTTTTGTATGAGGCCGATGACAGTGGTGTCATCTGCAAATTTCAGGAGCTTCACAGAGGGGTCTTTAGAAGTGCAGTCATTTTTGTACAGGGAGAAGAGCAGCGGGGAGAGAACACACCCCTGGGGGGCACCAGTGCTGGTAGTGAGAGTCCTGGATGTGAGTTTCCCCAGTCTCACGAGCTGTTGTCGGTCTGTCAGGAAGCTGGAGATCCACTGACAGATTGAGGATGACATGGAGAGCTGGGTCAGTTTAGCTGAGAGAAGATCAGGCATGATGGTATTGAAGGCCGAACTGAAGTCCACAAATAAGATCCTTGCATAAGTCCCAGGTCTGTCGAGATGTTGCAGGATATAATGCAGTCCCATGTTGACTGCATCATCCACAGACCTATGCTCTGTAGGCAAATTGAAGAGGATCCAGCAAAGGTCCAGTGATGTCCTTCAGGTGGGCCAGAACCAGTCTTTCAAACGACTTCATGACCACAGACGTGAGAGCGACAGGTCTGTAGTCATTAAGTCAAGTGATTTTGGGTTTTTTGGGGAAAGGAATGGTAGTGGAGCGTTTGAAGCAGCAGGGAACTTCACACTGCTCCAATGATCTGTTGAAGATCTGCGTGAAGACTGGGGCCAGTTGGTCAGCGCAGGCTTTCAAACAGGCAGATGAGATGCTGTCTGGGCCTGAAGCTTTCCTAGTCTTCTGTTTTTTGAAGATTCTGGTCAGGAGAGGGGGAGCAGGAGGTGATGCTGGATGTGTGAATTGCAGATCAGAGCGGGTGTGTGGTGTGAGACTGGGCTTTTCAAATCTGCAGTAAAAAGCATTCAGCTCATCGGCTAGTTGTTGATTCTCAGCAGATCGGGGGGATGGTGACTTGTAATTGGTGATATTCTTCAAGCCTGTCCAAACTGAAGCTGGGTCGTTGGAAGAAAACTGGTTTCTCAGCTTTTCAGAGTAGCTTCTTTTAGCAACTCTGATCTCCTTTGTCAGTCTGTTTCTGGCCTGGTTATACAAGACTTTATCCCCACTTCTGAGAGGATCCTCTTTGGCATGACGAAGCTACTGTATTAATCACTGTTTTTTAACAAATCTCTTGAATGAATGATTCAATGAAATATAATTTGCAGACAGGGTCGTCTAGCAACTCTAGTCAGGCCAATCACATCGTCTATAGAGTCGGTGGGCGGGCTTAACATAATGACGGCAGAGTTGTGACGATTCCACGTGAAATCCCTGCTACTTCCCTGTTAACAAAGAACGTTACGGCACTGACGTCATTCATATAAAAGGAAGATGTGTTCAGAGTTTTGCCGACCGGATAGGGCAAAAGTTTGATCTATCAACTAGCTCCGCTGGTGGGAAAACGCATGGGACTCAGCCACAACCCGCTTGTGATTGTTGTCACTGCTGATAGCGCTCTGTAGTCTGAGAGTTGGTTGTAGCGCTATCCCATTGTGTGCAGAGGGAATATGAAAGACAACCATTTATCCCACCTCTCGGATTGAGGCATGCCAATGGTGTGTTCCCAGACCCAACATCTTGATGTGGGTCTGGTTTCTCAGGCTAGGATCAATCACATTTTTTTTTTACAAATCTCTTGAATGAATGATTCAATGACTCACTCAGAAAGACTTCACTTGTTTGATACTGGATGAATCACCGTTTTTTTTGAACGAATCTCTTGAATGAATGATTCAATGACTCACTCATAAAGATTTAACTTTTTTTATTACTGGATGAATCACGTTTTTTTGAACAAATCTCTTGAATGAATGATTCAGGGACTCACTCATAAAGACTTCAGGCTTGTTCGAGATGCATTGGCGCTGCACAAACGACTCCTTATGCTTTTTAATCGCTCTAGCGGTACTTTGATGTCATACACCGATCGGTCAATGCAGCGCCGATGCATCTCGAACAAGCCTTTTTCTAGTTTTATTACAGGATGATTCAGTGTTTTTGAACTAATCTCTTGAATGAATGAGTCAGTTACTCACTCATAAATACTTCAGGCTTCATTGAGATGCATCGGCGCTGCAAAACGACTCCTTATGCTTTTGAATCACTTTCGCGGTACTTAGATGTCATACGCCGATCGGTCTGCGCAGCTCCGATGCATCTCGAACGAATCTCTTGAATGAATGATTCAATGACTCACTCATTCAAAATTTCACTTGTTTGATACCGGATGAATCCATGGGCATCAGAAGCAAAAAGAAAATTTTACTGAAGTAGATGACTTATATTAAGTGCAAATAGCCCGCCTTGTTAACAAAATGTCTGGTTGGGCCAGACAAAATGAAGGAAGACACCAAATTATTAACAGTGGCAATACTGTAAGAGCACACGGCACAAAGTTTTGACGCAAATCGACTCGAGGTTCAAATCTGCCTATTGCCGAACTCTTTCTACTCCCTTTATAATCACAATCTGATAGGAAAGGCATTTATTTTAAATTAAAATGAAGAAAATATTTGAAAAGTGGAAATAAAGCATCTGTTTAATAATAAGTGTTTATCGGTTAGGGGTAGGTGAACAGAAATGCGCTGAATTAGAGATGGTAAAAGTGAGTGGGTCCAATATCATTGGTCTTAAAAAGTGTGTGAATGAATCACCGTTTTTTGAACGAATCTCTTAAATGAATGATTCAATGACTCACTCAGAAAGACTTCACTTGTTTCATTACTGAATGAATCTACGTTTTTGAACAAATCTTTTGAATGAATGATTCAATGACAAATACTGTTTCACTGTTTCACAGATAGACACACATAATATAATTAAACAACTATTTTGCATATATCACTATATTTGCCCACATACATCACTGTGTTTGACATGCTGTTGTGTAAGTTTGTGCATGTACTGTATATTTACAGCCTTTTCCAATTTTTCCGATTGAACGGTATTCTTTTAAAAACAGTTTAAAAACTCATTGAGGCTCAGTGATAATCTTGTGCTTTCAAAGCCTCTCCATTATTGCCTACCCTAGCTTTAACAGTGATCGGATCACTCGAGATGGATGTTAATTTTATGTGTAAACAAGGTCAAGTTGATCTAGTCATGACAGTAGGAATGTGTCACATTGCTTTATAATATTTATTGAGTTTTTCAATTCTTAAGAATAATCCAAGCTATTGGTTTGTGTCCATTAAGTTTATAAATGGGAATTAATTTTTTAAATGTATCATGTTGATTAATGTAATTATATATTGTTGCATATATGCTTTTTTTAAATATCTAATTCCCATTGCATCAGCTAAAATAACCACATTGTGGTACATACCGTTATCATGATATAAAATTACTCCTACTCTGCATAAAATTGTAGTCGCAGCTCCTGTGGTCCTTGTCTGCAGATCTCTCGGTCTGCGCTTTTCCCCACTCAGCACTTCCTCCACACCTCATAACCCACCGGCACGGCAGGAATAAAGAGAGGGGCGTAAAGCGAGACAGAAAGAGGCACATTGTTATTCAGTGCGAGTCACTGCAGTGGAGCTATTGGTTGCCAGCAGCAGGGCGAGAAATTGGGCGTGTAGATTAGGCCAGAGAAACAGAAAGCCATCTGGACCTGTACATCACACTGTAGGGAAGTGGACAGGGTGCGATGACATCACAATCACATACCTGTCCGGCGCTGACAGATGACACGCCCACTGCGTCCACACACTGTAGCGATGAGTGACTAACCAGGAGCTTACGTCGCACATGCACGTCCAAACGGATTGAAACCGCCATTACTCACGCCTTCGACGGGTCAGTTTCATTTATTAGACTGACCACCCACACACATTCTGTCCAGTACATGTTAACTAGCTGTACGTCGCTGAGTTTTGTGAGGAAGAACCGTGTTTAGAGACGAGCTAAATTATAGAATCACTCTTGAAATTGTGAAGGCTGACATAGTGATTAACACACACTCGTATGCTGCGTCCGAAATCACATACTCTCTTGAGTAGGTACTTGAATAAGCAATTACTTCACGACTGTTAAACAAGTACACTCTAAAAAAAAAAAAGGTTCTATATGGCACCAAAAATGGTTCTTGGCTCGTAATCATAGGGGAACCTTTTTTAGTGCTATATAGCCCCAATTTTGGTGCTTCAGTGGTTCTTCAGCAGTTCTTCAGTGGTTCTTCACCGGTTCTTTGACTAAGGTGCTATATAGCACCTCTGAAGAACCACTGAAGCACCAAAATTGGTGCTATATAGCACTAAAAAAGGTTCCCCTATGATTACGAGCCAAGAACCTTTTTTGGTGCCATATAGAACCTTTTTTTCTTTTGAGTGATGTTCTATATAGTATGAACGTGTATGAATGTAATCCGGACGTACTACATCTACCATGTTGTCATTATCATGTGACCTTTCAGCGTCAGTTGTGTCGCTTCACTTCCCTTTACAAATCCTCTCCGTGGCCTCATGGGATAGTAAAGTGTCCATCGGATGCACACTTCAGAATATGACAGGGAGTAGTAGGCCATCCGGGTACTTTTTGGCTACTATTTTATAAGTAATGTGAATTCAGACATAAACATACTGCTATATTATAGTGAAGTATGCGATTTCGGACACAGCCTTAAAGGAGCATGCAACTTTTTTTGAAAATAGGCTCATTTTGCAACTCCCCTTGAGTTAAACAGTTGAGTTTCACCGTTTTCGAATCCATTCATGCGATCTCTGGGTCTGGCGGAAGCACTTTTAGCATAGCTTAGCATAGATCATTGAATCTGCAACCCTCTATAACACGAGTAAAACACTTGCATATGCGAGTAAATCGTCACTCTGGGTGATTAAATAATATCTATCATTAGCCATTGGCTAATAAATTCTCAGATTTTACTCGCCAGTGTGTGTTAGATGCTAAGAATAAGTTTAGCATAAATATATTTTTACTCGCTGAACACTCTGAATGAGCGCTTGAGAGTTTCGCTCTTGTCAAGCGATCTATACGATTTCAAATCAGCTCATCTGACGTACCGTGAACTCTAGTGTGAAGAACTTGCACGTGAGACGGGCAAGAGTCCAACATACCACGCAAAATCGATGCACTACAGGTTAACAATATTATTTGTTGTATTTTCCTGTCAAAATAACGGAGTTCATTTGGAATTATTCAGCTTTTAAGAACAAGCAAAAGATATGCCATTTTTTTTCGGTAGTGGGCAGAACTAATGCGCAAACGGCAATCTCATTGGCTGGTGCTCATCTTTTCCTGTCCCTGTTTTGATTTCAGCAAATCAGTTTGAGCGAATGCTGTCGACATGATTAATATTCATGAACCCAGCAGCTCATCAATCCTTAGTGCGTTGTATATTGTCATTAGTAGTCGAATTAGTAGTAGTAGTATTATCTTTTAATAATATAGTATAATTACTATTATCTATTTGTTTACAGAAACACCAACAATATCTTAAGCACCACCACCAGTCCAAAGTTCAGTTAAATGACAAATATGCATTCATACATGCTTACCAACAGTTTTAGTTCTAATTACTAAAGTTCTATCATTAAATAGTGCTTGATTATCATAATATTATAACATAGTCTAATGCTGACTGATGTTAAGCGTGTACGTTCCGATATTTAAAAAGCTGTGCCATTTTACAAAATATTGATACATTTGGTGGAATTTTGAGAATTATCAGTCACGTCACATTAAAGAGCGTTAAAACGGCATTTATCGTTTGAATTTCGTAATAAAATGGACTGAATACTTAATATGTTCGTGTGGGAACTCGGATTGAAGTGTGCTCCGCGCTTACAACAAGCCGACTGTTAACTGTTAAAGATTACATTCATAACCGTTCGGTACACGCGTGCACCGTACAGAAAGCCCTGTACCGAAACGGTTCAATACGAATACGTGTACCGTTACACCCCTAATATATATATATATATATATATATCTTGTGAGTGTAAATGTACTGAATCCCTATGGAGGGCTTGCTGAGGCCTTTCTCAGCCATCAGCTTTCAACAAAAATATCTTCATTTGTGTTCTGAAGATGAACGAATGTCTTACGGAATGTCGAACAACATGAGGGTGAGTAATTAATGACATAATTTTCATTTTTGGGTGAACTAACCCTTTAAGAACCCAGTACTCCAAACGTCTTAAAGCCTGCATATCATCCGCCATGCTTATTCTGAAGTCTCGCGAAATTTTGCGAGATTTCCGGTGTTTACAGTCGGGACTGGTTGAAAATCTGTTTGTGTGTGCCTTTGTCACATCATGGCACACCACACACTATAGGAGCAAAACGGTTAAATCTTGGATTATTTGTCCTCATGTTTGTGGTCTATCACATTTTGAAAATCTTATAAAATGTAAAAAATATTTTGGTGTGTACCCAGCATAAGGCAGATCTGAATGACAGGCTGTGTCTGAAATCTCATACTCTTTTGAGTAGGTACTTATTTTGAATAAGTAATTACTTTACAACCGCTAAAAGAGTACATTTTATATAGTATGAATGTAATCTGGACGTAATCCAGATGTAACATGGTGTGAGATGGTGGTCCAGTGGGTTAAACCATGGAACTGATATGCAGAAGGTCCTGGTTCGATCCCAGCGCTCACCACCAGTGTGTCCTTGAGCTTTACTCCATGTTGCTCAAGAGGGATTGTCCCTGTAACAAGGGCACTGTAAGTTGCTTTGGATAAAAGCGTCTGCCAAATGCATAAATGTAAATGTAAAATGTAATACATCCGCCATGTTGTCATTATCATGTGACCTACCAACATCAGCTACCTCGCTTTACTGCCATTCATAAATTCTCTCCTTTGTCCATTTGCACACTTCAGAATCTCTCTGGAAGTAGCAGGTCATCCGGGTACATTTTGCCTACTCTTTACAAGTACTGTGAATTGAAACATACTTCTTTCGCCTACTATATAGTAGGGAAGTATGCGATTTTAGACACCAGTCTCCAGTCAGTTATATTAAAGGAATAGTTCAGCCAAACATGAAAATTATATCATAACCCCGCCCCCCCCCCCCCCCCCAAACCAGGTGTAGATTACTTTTTTTCTTTCATCCACACATAATCGGAGTTCTATTAAAAATGTTCAAGCTTTGTAATGGCATTGAATATTGACAGAGATTTTAAAGCTCCATATTTAAAACTTTATAAACTATAATCACTGATTTCCGGCAATGGCTGTACGCGCATTTACTCTCTTGTGAACTCGCGTACGCCCGTTATTTATCCATGCACATCATTTGCCTTGTAATCTTGAATCAGAATAACTTCCCCTTCCTATTGCAGCGACATCTCTTCTCTGATGACGAGGGCGGAGCAACCTGTCACTCACATGAGATCCACCAATAGCAAACCACAACCATCCAATCAATTCCCCACAGACAAAATCATGCCCCGCCCTACATTTGTTCTTGTTCGAGAAGCCGCTTCACTTGGATATACGGCACAATAGGGAAGAAAAGACTAGCGCAACTTCCGTTTCATGCTGACTCAAGCACATTTTTACCATAATGTAAATATTATTTAAACTTAAATGTATACATTATGGTTGAATCCCTTAATTTATGCTGAAAAAAATATGACAGCATTTTTTTTATGTAATTAAATAATAAAAAATAATAAAAGGTTTTATTCGGTGGACGTGCTGAGTGGGGAAAAGTGCAGACCGAGAGATCTGCAGACAAGGACCACATTAGCTGCGACTATAATTTTATGCATTTTATCCGAATAGGTGTAATTTTATATTATATCACAATGTGGTTATCTTTGCTGATGACATGGGGGTGGGAAAATAATATATGCATACCTTTTTTAACATAATTTGCAGCATGCAAGCATGAATTGTTTTGTTTGTTTGTTTCCGAAATGATTATGCATATTTACATTACATTAAAGTATCATTATTTGTAATATTTAACATGGATTTAGATCCTGTTTGATTCCATCCAGCTGTTTGAATGCAATTCTAAAGCTGATTTTGTCGTTTCGCTGACATTTTCCAGCTGGAGCAAAAATGCATCTGGCCTCATGGGAATGCGCTTGCCACAATTGTGAGAAATAAATACAAATAGCGTCTTATGAGTAAACATCTCAGCTCGAAGTGTGCCAGACATGTGTCTTTTTACCTGTAAACCCTTTTTGTCAGGATAAGATTCTTTTTTCCTCCCCAGCAGGTTGAAATAGGTGCTCAGACGGCCTGACGGGGATGTCGCAGGGGAATGATATTTATTACGCTAATGGAAAGAGTGAATAACATTGCTGTAAACCCCAGCGTGTGCTCAGTCGGCAGCTGCAAATAATCCTCTCCAGTTCAGTAGCTGTGCTAATAATCCCCAGGAATAATCTTCAATTAGAAAAGGTGCCGAATTGGTGGCATGAAGTCCCGATGGTTGTGAATTAAAAGGTGTTTGCGGTTGCCTTTGTGATTGGCTGAAGCCAGAGCGAGACTACTAAGAAGTGGATTATTCTGGTTGACACCCAGATTTTTGTGTGCCGCTCAGCAGTGTGACTATTATAGTTGACAAGGAACAAAGTATTCTTGCACCAATCCGTTCTCGCTTCATTGTTGTACTAATAACATCCACTTTCATCACACAGAAGCAAATCCACCTTTGTCCCTGTAACTAGAGATTTCGGCTGTTGTCTGTTTCGTCTCGCTAAAGGGAAAGAAGTGCCTCAGAGATGCGAGACAGTCTTTTTGTACAGTTCACAATGGCCGGTAAATAAAGCTCAGTGACGCATTACCCGACACACGTTCTGTGATGTTTATCTGAGGGCGACGCAGACATGAGTTTCTTATCAAAGCCTTTCAGTTTATTCCACGGACCGTTTGTCACTCGCCTGCTCTTTTCATCGCTCTTGTTAAGTAAATACATTTTATTCTGTTGAAATTAATTTGAATCAAGGTGAAGTGTGCGATTTCTCCTCCACTAGAAGCACCAAACAGAATTGCAAACATAACTGGAAAACAAAATGTTCTTCGCATGGATTTTAGTTTGAAGTCTGAAGGTTATAATTTTCAGTACTTTAGTTTGAGGAGAGGAGTGAAGTGTGAAGGTTATATACTATCATTGGGGTTATAATGCTTCTTGAGGTGCACTTATAATGTTAGAAATGTATAAAAATTTAGAAATGAAAGGCATTTTTTCCTGCCCTGATTTGTTTGAAGGGGTGTGTCTGCTGTGAGACTTCAGTGTAACGCCCACTGCTGTGATTGGCTAACATCTTTGCATATGAAATAGCTAGTATTACATGTATTAACTCGCTCAAAAACTTTTAGCATGTTTTTTTTCTATTACAGCTCTCAAGGTTAACACTTATAAGCACTATGTGACTTTTCCGTCCGCTAGAGGTCACCTATTCAAAACAAAGGCGTAGTTTGATGACACCAAGTTTGAGCGCAGAATCTTGGGACATGTGGTCTTCACCTCACGACCGGTGGGAAAGAAACAGGATAGGACTCGGGCAGAAATCATGTTCATGGATGTGATTATTAACGTTACTGTAGTCTAAAGCAGAGCAGGAGCAATTGTTAATAAGATGAACGCAACACACACCTCGCGGACTTTTATTATGACACACGCAGCTATGTTTATCATATTAGACACATCTGAGTGTGTTAAAATTATGTTATGACGTTAATCTGTGCGTTCTTTCAGCGGCTGCTATGACACTTGTTCACACTGCAGTGAGAGTAAAGCGTTTCTGCAGAATAAAACCAGAAACCGAGGGGAACACAGATATGATGTCATCGACATGCGACTCCCTCACACGTCCCGGTTCCTCGGGTAAAATAGCAATTTTCTCACGATTTACAAATAGTTTGAAACATTTGGGATATTGTAAGTACTCAACTGAACAAAATACATAACACTGGCCTAGTGGTTTTTGGATATTATACTGAAAAAATTTTTACATAGTGCATGAATGCTGTGATCTCATCATCGCAACTCGATTTCTGCACATGAACGAATGCTTTCATCATAACTAACAGTGCAAAGAGAATGTAAATAAGAGATTTGTTGATTATTATGGGAGTTTTGGCACGAGTCCAGAACTCAGTCACTGTTAAACTCGTGCTGTTTGATTGACAGCTACAGGGATTGTAAAGGGAGCTTTCTTTGATTGCTTTCTATGTATAATTTAATCACAGATTATTTTCATCTACTTAGAGAAACAATGTGAAGATGAGCATTTAGTCACTGGTTTGATTTACTGACACATAGACAAAGAACATCTGACTGTACATGAATCTTATCAGAAATCACTGGTCTCAGATCAGGCGTTAGAATTAACACGGTTAGAATTACTCACATGTTGTGGCATTACTGTCGAGTCCATGTCGTTAAAGTCTGTTTGCAAAGCCTGCGCCAAAACTGTGACAGATTTACCAAAGAATCCACTGTGAAATGTAGCGAATACAAATAAATAATGCTCATCTGAGACATTCACATTGTTAAACATAAGCTCATCCTTTGGAAGGGAATGTTATTTTTAGTCCAGTGATCCTGTATCGCTCTTCTCTCCTCGTCATCTCACTAACACTCCAGTGGGCGGGGCCAAAGTTGTGATGATGAAGTAGGCGTTGTTCTTCTTCTGCAGAGGCGGTCTTTCACCATCTATTACAGGCTTGGTAACAATGAAAACTGTTTTTGGACTAACAAGGAAGTTTTAGTTCTGAAACGTACAGTATGTTGATCTCTTATATGTAATGAAAAGTTGACTTCTCAATTAATAACCCATTTAAATGTGTTGTATGTAATTTTTTGATTGTACTAAAGCATAAACACTATAATACCATACGTATGTCTCCGTCCACTGCCAATTCACCCAATAGTATTTCGACGCACGAAAACTCTGCATATTGCATCCACGGAAGACCTCAAACCAGCTAGGTTAGAGATGACAGATTCTACCCGACTTAAAAAGCCTTGGCATCCATACAGTGAGGAAAATAAGTATTTGAACACCCTGCTATTTTGCAAGTTCTCCCACTTGGAAATCATGGAGGGGTCTGAAATTGTCATCGTAGGTGCATGTCCACTGTGAGAGACATAATCTAAAAAAAAAAATCCAGAAATCACAATATATGATTTTTTAACTATTTATTTGTATGATACAGCTGCAAATAAGTATTTGAACACCTGTCTATCAGCTAGAATTCTGACCCTCAAAGACCTGTTAGTCTGCCTTTAAAATGTCCACCTCCACTGCATTTATTATCCTAAAGTAAATGCACCTGTTTGAGGTCGTTAGCTGCATAAAGACACCTGTCCACCCCATACAATCAGTAAGAATTCAACTACTAACATGGCCAAGACCAAAGAGCTGTCCAAAGACACTAGAGACAAAATTGTACACCTCCACAAGGCTGGAAAGGGCTACGGGGAAATTGCCAAGCAGCTTGGTGAAAAAAGGTCCACTGTTGGAGCAATCATTAGAAAATGGAAGAAGCTAAACATGACTGTCAATCTCCCTCGGACTGGGGCTCCATGCAAGATCTCACCTCGTGGGGTCTCAATGATCCTAAGAAAGGTGAGAAATCAGCCCAGAACTACACAGGAGGAGCTGGTCAATGACCTGAAAAGAGCTGGGACCACCGTTTCCAAGGTTACTGTTGGTAATACACTAAGACGTCATGGTTTGAAATCATGCATGGCACGGAAGGTTCCCCTGCTTAAACCAGCACATGTCAAGGCCCGTCTTAAGTTTGCCAATGACCATTTAGATGATCCAGAGGAGTCATGGGAGAAAGTCATGTGGTCAGATGAGACCAAAATATAACTTTTTGGTCATAATTCCACTAAACGTGTTTGGAGGAAGAAGAATGATGAATACCATCCCAAGAACACCATCCCTACTGTGAAGCATGGGGGTGGTAGCATCATGCTTTGGGGGTGTTTTTCTGCACATGGGACAGGGCGACTGCACTGTATTAAGGAGAGGTTGACCGGGGCCATGTATTGCGAGATTTTGGGGAACAACCTCCTTCCCTCAGTTAGAGCATTGAAGATGGGTCGAGGCTGGGTCTTCCAACATGACAATGACCCGAAGCACACAGCCAGGATAACCAAGGAGTGGCTCTGTAAGAAGCATATCAAGGTTCTGGCGTGGCCTAGCCAGTCTCCAGACCTAAACCCAATAGAGAATCTTTGGAGGAGCTCAAACTCCGTGTTTCTCAGCGACAGGCCAGAGACCTGACTGATCTAGAGAAGATCTGTGTGGAGGAGTGGGCCAAAATCCCTCCAGCAGTGCAAACCTGCTGAAAAACTACAGGAAACGTTTGACCTCTGTAATTGCAAACAAAGGCTACTGTACCAAATATTAACATTGATTTTCTCAGGTGTTCAAATACTTATTTGCAGCTGTATCATACAAATAAATAGTTAGAAAATCATACATTGTGATTTCTGGATTTTTTTTTTTAGATTATGTCTCTCACAGTGGACATGCACCTACGATGACAATTTCAGACCCCTCCATGATTTCTAAGTGGGAGAACTTGCAAAATAGCAGGGTGTTCAAATACTTATTTTCCTCACTGTAAGTAAGGGATACTTTACTTCCAGACGGTTATCACAGAATAAACCTGACAGGGTGATCAGGCATCACCCTTGCATCACCCTGAATGGATTTATTTGAGATATATCCAGCTGCAGCCCAGTTTCAGAACCCCATCCACAGAACCGGAAGTGAGCTGCGCTACCCATACACGTTGTTTTCATATGGATTTTAATCGGATCGATGTCTACGATATTTCACAACAATACTTTTAAATAAAGTTACTTTTCTATTCATATCCTCGAACAAGAGAAACATGCATTTAAGCCAGTGAGATGTGAACAGAAGCATGAAGGAGAATGTTGAGTTGTGATATTTCTGTCATGATACATGTGGTGGTGAACGAATATTGAATCTGTTCACGTCTTTCACGTTTTATCATTAAAGCTTTTTTGCATTTGTCAAAAGATATTATTTGTCTTATTAATGAATAATTATTTAATATTAAAACGTAGTCATTTCTTTTTCAGGGATGAAAACACTTTCATCTTTTCAAGTATTTCTGCAGAAATGCCATGATATGGGCTTAAGAGTCACAAGTTTGTGTTTTAACTAAGATACATTTTTTTGCATTTTTTTAGTTTTTATAATGTTCCGTTTAAATTAGTTTTAAACCTATTATTTTAGAAATATTTTATATAGTATGTCCTATTTGTTTTCTTTCAGAGAAACACATTTTCACTTTAAGGCCTTGTATTAAATGGTTATTTTTATTTGACATTTGAAAAATAGAAATGTCACATTCTCTGTCTATTATTTTCAATGGAAAAATACGATTGAATATAAAGTCAAATGAGAAACACTTTATAACATGTTACAATTGTAATAAAATGTTTTAAAATAATAAAAAAGTTGCAGTATTGTTAAAGTAACAAAAATATATCAGTCTTGCTCTTTCTGTCCGATGGCACGCGTTCGTCTCAGCAATCGCACGGTCAATGTCCGTAATAGCTGATAATAACATACGTTGTCTTATTTCAAATCTAGCTTTACAAGCTTTCAGAATACGCTTTAGTATCAGTGCTCGTCTCTTTTCCACCGTTTTGTTAATGACCTCTTTAGTGAACCAATGCATAACCAGCTTTAGTTGGTAAAAATGTAAATGTTAATGTAAATGTAAAACATGAATGTGTTGAAACAGCCAATAATAAAATGTGACATTTTGTATGTTTGCCCATATTTACAGATGTCTTGACTCCACAGCGAGCACGGCTCACCTTGAACACTGTTGAAATAAACTTGTAAGGATTGGGTGAAATGGTTTAGTCATTTTAGATTACTGGTTAAAGAGCCAGGTTTAAATCTGTGAATTCCCGTGTCACCATTGCGCTCCAGGGCAAGACATTCAACAGCTGGTTACTCCGGAGAACCGTCCCATATGGTACGCCAACCGAGAGTCGCCTCGGATAAGTCGTTCTCCCTGCTCCTCAGGCCTTTTTTTTGTTTAATATGACCGTCTGGAACAATGATCCTGGTGCACCTACCCTCCCAATTACACTCACATATGACATTGTGTGCCATGGCGGCGTGTATTTTAATCACCTTCTCGTCTTTTGTCTTCACAGATGGTCTCCTGAGCGAGGGCGAATTTCTGGAAATCACAGAAATCAAGCGGCATCAAGCAGAGGATTTTGAATGCATCACCAATAACGGCGTGGCGCCGGCAGACACACGGCGCGTCAAGGTCACAGTCAACTGTAAGTCGAGTCATCAGGAACACACATTGACATCCTAATGAGATCGTTGAGACTGTTTCAGAACACTCTGTGATGGTGTAATGGAAACATAAATTGAATTTCTGTCAGCCGTCTATAGAATTAAACTATCTTTTCATCATCTCCACAGGGTTGTAAAGAGCTTGAGTAATAGTACTTCATTACTGTACTTAAAGTGTCATGAAACCCCCCCTGTTTTAACACTGGTCGTTCACACCTCAGATTTGAACAAGACTCAAGAAAGGGGCGTGTAAAGCTGTGGAAAGTGTGAGTAGGCTATAGATAAAAATAAAACACAGATTTACAACACTCATTATACAGGCAAATGAATATTAAAATATGAGCGGAGAAATTAAAAATCAAACAACAGATTTGTTGGCACCTTGATGTATTTTTTTTTTTTTTAAACTAACCCTATCATTAACAGCTATCATGAACAAATCAAATATGTTCAAATCCATTATTCTTTGAAATATCAACAAATCCGCATTATAACTGAAAAATGAGGGGGAAAAAACTCTAATAGTACTTTCAATATGTTTACAAGCACTATAATCTCTGAACAAATGGCATGCATCGGTTTAACACAGAAAGAATAAAGGCATAGTTACTTTTTTGTCCTCTCCTCTTTGTCTACATTGTCTGTTGTGGCTATCAGAATAATTAAAGGTCCCGTTCTTCGTGTTTTTTTGAAGCTTTGATTGTGTTTACAGTGTGCAATATAACATGCGTTCATGTTTCGCGTGTAAAAAAAACACAGTATTTTTCACACAATTTACTCATCTGTATACCGCTGTTTTCACTGTCCTAAAAACGGCTGATGAGTTCCTTGTTCTATGAAGTCCCTCCTTCAGAAATACGTAACGAGTTCTGATTGTGCCAGCGGTTCCTGTGTTGTGATTCGACAGCAGCTTAGCGCACGTAACTTGCACGGAAAGGTCACGCCTCTTAACGGGAGATGTATGCGCTCAATGATCTCTACAGCGTCCCTGGGAAAGCCAAACAAAGGTGATTTGCCTCCGGGATGAAAATAACAGCGTCTCGACGACATGGCGACAAACACAGTCAAACGCAACAATTCCTTTTCTCCACGCGACACGTCCTCTTCTCCACGTGGGACAGCAACAAGACCACGCCCCCTTTTTTCACGTATTCTTGTGGGTGGAGGTTAGTCTGTTCTGCTGTTCTACTGACGTCATTAATGAAGGAAGTACCAGGATGTAGTCCAAGCCGCCGTTCGCTGTAGGCTTTGAAAGGGAACTTCTGTGTAATAAAATATCTCGCTTGGCATTGAACTTTGAGCTTTATAATTTTACAGGTACTATTTATGCTCTAACAGCAACATTACACACTAACTAAAGTTTGAACAATGGGATCACGAAGAACGGGACCTTTAATTGTCGTGGCATTCATGATCAGACATAACTACCGCTGTATAGCTCTTATTTGCACATATATTTAATCTGAAGAACACCTGATGAAATATGTGCGCATACACAGTGCTGGTTCGTGTTTGGAGCACTAGAGCAGTGGTTCACAACCCCCAACCCCCCAAATAAATGATAATGAAGAAAAATATCACTTATTTTATCAGCTCAATGAATAATCCTAGATTCCTTATTATCTGAATTGAACATTACATTTTCCATTAACTTGTTAAAGTTTACAACAGCGCATAAAAATGTGGACTGAGTTTCACAAACAAAAACTGCAGACAGGCTGAATGAAAATCCAGTCTCTGTCAGTAGGTGGCACTTATGGACAGCAGAAATAGAGCTGTTTCCCCGGTAACCACTGTAAACAAAGCAGCGCTGAGCTTATAACAAAGTCCCTTTAATGGTGCGTTCACACCGGACGCGAATGACGCGATTCCGGTTTGAAAAATCTGAACTTTGGCGGATATTCGCGCCGCGTTAACCAATCAGGAGCTTGCTCTACTAGTGACAACAATGAGGAGAAAATCTGGTTTATATCAATCATATATTAATATCTGGTTCAGAAAAGTGTGCATATGATTATCACTGTGATAACATTAAATGACATGAAACACAACCCAGTCTCTTTTTGTTAAATGTAAGTTTATGTATGATCAATAATACAAAAGTATAAGTAAAAGGTATAAGAAGTTATACATGAAATAAAGCAAACAATTCAGTCAAACATTCAAAGTCAGCGCTAGTCGGCTACAACGGTAACGTAAAGTTAAATCGCCTAAAAATAAAAAATTAATGAAACTTCACTTTGCCCTCAGCCTAAACGATTTGCCAGCGAACAAATTATAGATCCATGAGACCAAAGATCGCCCGTTACATCTACACAAGACGAATTATAGCTGGAGACGCCACAGAGACATCAGAGCCAGCGGCAGACGGCTGAAGGACTAGCCGAGGAAAGGCTGCTCTCGCCGGGGTTAACGAGCCCGGCGAGTCACACATTAACAGTAGAATTTTAACAAAAAAGACGTGTAAACACAGCTCATGTTAGACATTTCACAACAAAGCGAACCGGCTGGCAGAAGCCCCTCCCATGACGCGAATTCGCGCCTGTTGTGCAGTGAATGTCACACGCGAATGAAGCGAGTAAACTCAAAATGTTCAAGCGTCCAACTACGCGCCATTAACGCAATTTATCATTCGCGTTCAGTGTGAACGCTACATAAGAAAAGTAATTTCACTCGGCGGCCATCTTTGAAACGCCTCTCGGGCGTGCAAGTGCAGCTCCTATCTCTTTAAATGGGGAAACATGAAATTCTACAAAACTGTTCGCCAAGCTTATGATTAAAAATATCATATCCTATTTGAAATCAACAATGAAATCTGACAACAACAATCATGACTTTACTAACTAACGATTGGCTCTTTCATTTAGAAGGCGGAGCTTATTCCCCATATTTGGCATTGCACTTTCTCCCATTCATAAGTAATCGGAGTGCACCGTCTTCATATATAAAAAGTCTTTGGCTTATAAACACTACACTTCACACAGAGGGAAGAAGATGAAAAGAAAATGCCATCAAAGCTGTTCTTAAGACAGTCAGTCAGTTCCCTTCAGAGATAAACAGAAATCATTCATACTTTCATTCATATGATTTCCTTTAGCAATCAGGTTGTAAAACCTCTCACTTCTTTCAGCCATTTTTTCCAAACAAAACAAAACTGTATGCTGTGTCTTGCTTACTTTGCTTAATACCGGACAGAATTTACTATGAGTTTTTCAAATCCTGGTAATCAAATTTTAATAATGATTGTGTTTAAGGAACACGCCTCTATTTTTGAAAATATGCTAATTTTCCAACTCCCCTAGAGTTAAACAGTTGAGTTTTACCGTTTTCAAATCCATTAAGCCGATCTCTGGGTCTGGCGGTAGCACTTTTAGCATAGCTTAGCATAGATCATTGAATCTGATTAGACCGTTAGCATCTCGCTCAAAAAATTACCAGAGTTTCGATATTTTTCCTATTTAAAACTTGACTCTTCTCCTGAAAATAGGCTAACTTCCATCAACATAACCAACGTGACAACCTGCTTGCACAGAGAGTGCTGGGGACTATTTTCAGGCGCTGTGTAATATCATTGCGCCGCTCCACTCATGGGACGGCAGTTCCTCGATTATTACACAGGAATGAGAGTATAGTTCCTAGCCATATCGGCCTAGAAAATCACAACTTTTCATTTTCCGTCAGCCTTAGTACACAATGTAACTACAGAAGAGTCAAGTTTTAAATAGGGAAAAATATCGAAACTCTGGTAATTTTTTGAGCGAGATGCTAACGGTCTAATCAGATTCAATGATCTATGCTAAGCTATGCTAAAAGTGCTACCGCCAGACCCAGAGATCGGCTGAATAGATTCGAAAATGGTAAAACTCAACTGTTTAACTCTAGGGGAGTTGCAAAACGAGCCTATATTCAAAAAATGTGTTCCTTTAAACTGTAATACTAACCGTCAGAAATTGCATTGTGGGTCATCGTGAAACTGGTAACTGTTTCATCCCTAACCTTCAAACCTTGGTGACCCCTCTTAAATCTTTAGCGATCCCTTGTGGGGGTCATGACCCCCAGGTTGAACTGATGTAGACGCACACTCTCCAGCCACAGCAGCCAATCACAACTCAGAGTAACGCATATACTACCTTTTTTTCATGACGTTGGCTTTGCTTTTTAAATCAGTTTTTTAAATCAAATTTTAAAACAAAATAGCCAAAAAATGAAAACTTTTCCCATAATAATAAACATAATGAGTGCTATGTTTCTATTGATGTGCCACCTGTACATGGCCCTTTAAGTGTTATTTCAGTGAATTTATGCTGTTCTGAGTACAATAGAAACTCAATTACATTTCCAGGACAAAAATCTTTGAATTCTTTGAATGCTTTTTGTAGACCTTCAAAGTGCATACAATACCATTCAAAAGTTTGGGGTCAGTAAGATGTCTTTTATTTTATTTTTAAAGAAATTAATACTTATATTCAGCTTTAAATTGATCAAAAGTGACAGTAAAGACATTTATAATGTTACACAAGATTTCTATTTCAAATAAATGCTGATCTTTTGAACTTTCTGTTCATTAAAAGGTATGTAAAAGTGCCTCACGGTTTCCACAAAAATATGAAGCAGCTTTTTTCAACATTGATAATTAATAATCAGCATTTTAGAATGATTTAGAAGGATCATGTGACAGTGAAGACGAGTAATCAGATACTTATTCATAAATACTTATGTAAAACTTATTCAGTTTTATAGGACACATGCTTAAAAAATAAATGATAATAGTAAAAATAAAAAAACAATAGAATAAGAAGGTATTAAAAATGACTATTTTGAAGTGTCAAATAACTATAAAATCAGCTTCTGCTGAAGAGTCACAATACAATAATAAGTACGGAATAATCCATGGCTAGCCATGCATTAAAGGATTTTAATGCACGACGTAGAGGCGAAGAACCACCCGACTGCTTATACCTTGCTTGGTTATTTGCCAAGTTAAAAACAAGTTAAAGCTGTTTACGGTGTATTTTTTTAACAGACGGGTTAAAATGACAGTTATTTTCTTAAGTTACGGCTCGTTAGTTCTAGCACTCCGTCCACTTTAAATAAAGTAGAGCCATCCGATTGGTTTTATTTGAACAAATTATCACATTTATTTAAATTCATTATTAAAATAGAGAAACATTGAACTGAAAGAGAAAGATCAGAGAGAAAGAGAGAGAGATGCGTGCGCGAGTTACCTGCACTGTGTGCATCTCTTCATTAAAGTCTACAGTCTGAAGTCCCCTCGTTGCTTAAGCATATAGCTAATATTGGCTAACTTAATCATTCTTTAATGGATTTATTAAAAATTGTTAATGAATGACAGGCAACTCTGACAGTGACAAGGCAATCTTTATTTGAACTAATCGTATCATTTATTTAAATGAATTATGTAGAGTGTGAAATAAAACCGGCGTCTCTAACCACAGTTTAGGCTACTATAAATATAAAGACACATTACATTTATTGAAATGCATTAAATTAAATATTTTTTTAATTTCGTTTGGGGATTGTTTTACTCATCGTTATACTAATTGATGTTAAACTCAACATTTCCATTTATCATGGAATTAATAAATAATTTTTCCTGTAGCGCTTTAAAACTGATTTAAAGACGGCATTGCTTGACTTGAAGTCTTTATCACTTATGATGTTGTGTTTTGTAATGGGATGGTTAATACCTGCTCTGAGACACATCACACTTGCAACACTGTATCTGTCCAGCGGTAGACTGAACAGAGGCATAAAACTCCCGTCTCATTTTAAAGAGAAGCAGAGTAGGTCTCGACCAGTGTTGGGGAAAGTTACTTTGAAAAGTAATGCATTACAATATTGCGTTACTCCCTTAAAAAGTAACTAATTGAGTTACTTAGTTACTTTTTAAGAAAAGTAATGCATTACGTTACTTTTGCGTTACTTTTTCTCACCTGGGCTGGGCTTGTTTTTGTTTATAACAAAAAAGTTATATTTTTGTGCAACGGTAAAGACCTCTTCATACCAAAATTGAAATAATAAGCCCCAAGGCTGAGGTAAAAATGCAAATTCACGCGTGAACAGTAGAGGGCGCAGCTCTGCTGTGCTGCCATTCTGGATAATGGTAGAATAGGATGCAGGAGAAAAAAGTTTTACCAATAAAAACAAAAAATCTAGTAATTTTCATCATCAAAGGTCAGCAGCAAGACATTGGTAAATTAAATATAAAGGTTGATTATGCATAAAAATAGTTGTTTTATTTAACATTTAATTATTGGAGGTTTGCATAGTACTCTGATTTTGCATTTGACTGATTTTATCGATTTTGAGGAGTACAGAATCTTTATTGTGCAAGTGAGATAAATAAATGCTCACATTTAGTCTAGAACTACAATAACCATCATGTTTACACACAACGCCTCTGCACTTACTCTCAACATGGGGACAGGAGAGCTGTCAGTCAAATTAATGTGAAAAAGTAACTCTGATATTTTGTTGTAAATTTGAAAAGTAATGCGTTACTTTACTAGTTACTTGGAAAAAGCAATATTATTACGTAACTCAAGTTACTTGTATTGCCAACACTGGTCTCGACATCACAATTGTTCTGTATTTGGCGCAAAAAGTCACTGAAAGTGTTAACTGCCCATTCAGTTGTCTTTTTCGTATTGACCTCATCTTTGTCATCTTCTATCTTATCTAGCTCTACCGGTGTTAATTCTTTGTGCCGCTTTTTGTCATTCAACGTCTTTTTCAAGTCTTCTATTTCGTCTTGTGCCTTGGTCCATTTATCAAAATTGTCATATTCACTGTGCAAATTAAACGATATGCAAAAATCATCCATTTAGCCTAAGTTACCTAAATAAACATTTTAATATTTCTCTCACTCTGTTTGCAAGCGTAACTGTGTTACTATGGTTACCAATGTTTATAGCAAGCGGCAACCTCCCCCAGTTTCTCTTGAAGCCAATACAGAAGTGACTTAAACTGCAATTCATCGACTGGCCACTAGGGACAGACTCCAGAAGGAGCAGAATCTCATTGAGCTCATGTTAAAATGCCCAACTTTACAGCAGAAGAACACATGTTTACAGTCTGGGACAAATTGTGGTTTTGGTCTATACGGCTAATTTTGCCCTTCATGACGACTATGAGAGGGGTGAATTTTTTTATAACTCATTCGTTTACATTATATAAAGCTTTAAAGCTACACTGTGATATTTTCCCCCATCTAGCGGTGAAAAGGTATATGACCATCCAGTAAATATTAGTTTCTGTTCCTCCCCAATTCCGATTTCGTTTTAACTCCTACGGTGGCCGATTTAGTCCAAGATTAACATGGCTTCCAGTTCGACCTCGTCCATTAGTGTTTCTTCAAGTGATGAGGTTACTTTAGAAAACTATTATAATTTGCAGTTATTTAATTTGTCAGTTAACATGTAGGTTATGACATCTATGTAAAATGAATAATAGTTTTACGTTTTCGTAATTTATTTACCATTTCATTGCTAACATCAGCTATCAGGTTCCCAGACGAATGCAAGTCAAGTCAAGTCAAGTCAACTTTATTTATATAGCGCTTTTAACAATGTAGATTGTTCCAAAGCAGCTTTACAGTGTTAAACAGGAAAATAATGCAGCATAATTTTATTAAGCTGTATAGTCATTTGATGTCATCAGTTTAAATTTCCATACTGTGACAGTGTGGGCTTTAGATCAATAATTAGATCAGTAATATATGGTTCATTATTATATGGTTCATTTAGTTTATTAATTAGATTTATTTCAATGTTTAGTTGAAACATTTTAGTGTCCCCAACTGAGCACGCCAAGCCAGAGGCAACAGTGGCAAGGAAACCAAAACCCCATCAGGTGACCTAATGGAGAAAAATAAACCTTGGGAGAAACCAGGCTCAGTCGGGGTGCCAGGTGCAAGCTAATCTTAGTAAAGTAACTTTTATCAGTGCTATCGTTATTTTGTATATTGTACGACATCACTAGTGTAAGTCAAAGTTTACATTGTAGGCTATATCGACACGGTGCCATCGAGTGTTAAAACGCGAAAGGCGAAGCTTGAATTTAGGGGTATGTCCCTCTTTGGCTAATGTACTTTCAAGATGGAGGGGCAACATGGCGACCCCCATTCGAACCCCTTACCCGTATGTATTTTCAATGGCATATTATAAACTTACGAGAATACTTTATTACTTGAAAGAAGTAAATATACATTAATGAGCACATATATTTTTGAAAGAACTAAGTGTTTTTAGCTAAGAATAAACTAAAAAAGTTACAAAGTCCTGCATAATTAAGGGCGTGGCCACTTTGAGTGACAGGTGGATAGCCGTTTATCTGCTGTCGGTTAGTCATCACGCGCTGACAAGATGGCAAAGGCTATACTTTGCGCTTAAAAAAGGCTCTTCTTATGTCCTATGGGTGACGTCACGGACACTACGTCCATATTTTTTTACAGTCTATGGTTTATAGTGGCGGATTCATTTTGAACTGTAATCAAACTGACTGGAACTACCTGTGCATTAAACGGTTTTACTGCACACCTTCCAACCAGTCAGAATCTAGTATTTAAACAGACCAAGGTATAAATAATAATAATAATTAAAGCTGCTAGCAGCATTTAGCGGGGTTCAAGCTTTTAAGGCCTTTAAGCACACAAGCATCAAAAGACATTAAGTTTTATTTAGCAAGATTTTAAACACTGAAATAATTGATGGAAAAGTCCATTTACAGGCAATATAGGCAATTTACCATAGGAAACATATGGTTTTAAAAGGTTTTTAACAGTTATAGCGCCACCTATGGTCCGCTAGAGTTATGAGCAATTTTGAACTTTTGGTTGCTGTAGCGCCACCTATGGGCCATTCGGGGTCATACTCTGATAGGTTGTCCCCAAATTGAGGCCTACCATCTGGCCCGGTTTCATGTCTCTAGGCCTTACGGTTTGGCCTGCACGATGCGTTTTACAAATCCTTACAATTACAATAAGGTTTCAGCATTTCATGCTTGAACCCCTAATAAGAATGAAGGCTTTTTGCCAGTTATAGTGCCACCTATGGTCCGATCTCCATGAAACTCTGCATGCTTCCTCACCATGTTCTGACACATATGCTCACCAATTTTTGTGAGGTTCTGAGTTTTCCTTTGGGATTTATAGGCTTTTGAGTGTATTTCGCCACGCGCCTTTTCTAAATGACCCTGTTACAGCCACCCAAATACCAAAGTTCAACTTTTTTTGATAATTATTGATCTAGAGAGTCCAGAGAATTGTCCTAGACTGGTTTGGTTCCGATCGGGCGAAAAACCAGGGACTAGTTTGCAAAAGTAGGTTTTGGACAAAATTCGACATAGCAGAAAATTTTCCCTGCCTAATAGTCCCTGGAGATAGTCATTTTGTCCGCCTTGAGCCACGGATTCCAACGATATAAGACACTTGATCCTGGGACAAGCGGTCTAAGAGTTATGAGCAATTTTGAACTTTTGGTTGCTGTAGCGCCACCTATGGGCCATTCGGGGTCATACTCTGATAGGTTGTCCCCAAACTGAGGCCTACCATCTGGCCTCTAGGCCTTACGGTTTGGCCTGCACGATGCATTTTACAAAACCTTACAATTACAATAGGGTTTCAGCATTTCATGCTTGAACCCCTAATAATAAGAATGCATAACGTTTGTTCATCACAGTTTAATGAGAAAATCTCCTCTACTGTACATCTTGGTTTTTATCAATGTATAAACAAATTTGTATTACAGCCCAATATAAGTACCATTAAAAGTGACTTTATGTTTTTAGCTTCATAAATTTTAAAGGAATGTGTAGATTGGGAAAAGATAAAAGCATTCAGGTTTGAAATGTCATGATGCTGAGTAGAGCACATCATTCTCATTTTTGGCTGAATTATTCCTTCAATTGAATAGCAAGTGCTTGTACTTTAACTTCCGAACACCGTCTGCTTTTGTCTTTAGATCCACCGGTAATTACAGACGTGAAGAACATGCCGGCCCAGCTGGGGAAAACCGCAATCCTGCGCTGTGAAGCTATGGCGGTGCCCACCGCGTCCTTTGAATGGTACCGGGATGACCGAAGGTACGGTAACGTTAACAAAGCGAGTGAAAGAGACGCTGTGAACCATGGGAAGCAGCACATACTGGGCTACATGACAACTCGGCTACACTAACGTGTGATCTTTCGTATTGCTTCTTTCTCAGGCCGGTAGAGAGCGATAACACGCTGAAGATTAAAAACGAGAAAACACGTTCCCTGCTGCTCTTCACCAACGTCACAGAAAAACACTTTGGCAACTACACCTGTTTCGCCTCCAACCGCCTCGGGGCTTCCAATGCCAGCATGTTACTCTTCAGTGAGTACTCTATCTCAGACACACTCGCACTCAAACTCTGAAGCACTGTTTTGTACTCTGGAAACATTCGGAAATCTACAAAGGCATAAAGACGAGGATAAATAAACACCCTGCAGGAAGTGACTTTCCACTGTACAGAATAAACAAATGTGCAATTCCCGCTCCCCGAGGCTAGTTTTCCGGAGACGGATAATAGCGATGTGTCCATTGATGGTACTTGAAAGCAAATGGTCTGGTACTGTAAACTCAGCAAAGTGCATCGTTTTCACCCTTTTTAATAATGCATAACTTGAGCAAACTCCAGTTGCTGCATAAAGCATTTGAAAGAGCTTGTGACACAACAGCACAATTCCCATGCATAAGATCGGATGTCCCAATTAGGATGTTTGAAGGGATTTTGATCAGGAAAAAGTGACAATTACATATTTATTTTTCTCTTTTTTACTTATTGATAAAGCTTGTTTATACATCTAGCAATACATCAAAAAAACGACGTGCATTGGGTGTGAAATTCATGCTTGTATTGTAAGTGCCTCTGTTATGCTGTTTTAAAGGGGTCATGAACTTTTATTGTTTTATAATGTTGCCTGGGGTGCTCTTTAGGGGTGTGCCATATCATACCATCCACGATAATACCGGTAGAAATTTTTACATGATAAAAAAAGTGTCATATCGCGATATCAATGATATGGCGCATTTAAGTTCCCTAGCGCGCACAACACAAACACCTGTCAGAGTATACACGAAGAGCACCATGTCAGCCTCTGATAACGATTTAATACCTAAAAAGGGAGCTACTTGGTTACAAGAGGTCAGCCTCTTGACAACTGACTAAACATTGACAACTTAAAGCTGCTATTGATGTTTGCAGCGCAATACTTGACCGGAAGGGTAACATTGACGGTTATTTTCGTCAGTTACGGCTCGTTAGATCTAGCATTCTGCCTTCTTTGAATCAGACACAGAGATAAAGTAGTGCGTAAGATTACATTTATTTGAATGAATGGATTATAGCATTTATTTGGATTAATGAGAGAGATAGAGAGAGAGAGAGAGAGATTCGTACCTGTGTGACTGCATCTGTTCAGCGTCTCTCTTACCGAAGATGTGGGTTTATTACTGAAAAATAGCAATGTAGCCCCATCGTTGCTGAGAAATATAATGTAGTGATCTAGTAACTTACCGTAGCTATTTTATTGCTAAAAGTCACGGGGTGGCGTTAATAGTTTCTGTGCTCATGAATGTGCAGAGCGATCTCTGCTCTCTGAATGCGAGTGGCGCGCGCGCGCGTGCGTGTGTGTGTGTGTGTGTGTGTGTGTGCGCTTCAATAGCCCCGTTTACATGCACACATAGGCGTAATTTACGGGTGGGATGGGTGGGACACTTTTTGCCAGGCTCAATATTGTCCCCACCACATTTTAAAAGTAATTGAAAAATAGATTGCGGAAGGTGTGTATTAAAGCAAAAGCGCGATCTACAAATCGTAATTCATTAAAGGTCCCGTTCTTCGTGTTTTTTTAAAAGCTTTGATTGCGTTTACAGTGTGCAATATAACATGTGTATAACATGCGTGTTCATGTTTCGCGTGTAAAAAAACACAGTATTTTCACACAATCTGTTTTCACTGTCCTAAAAACGGCTGATGAGTTCCTTGTTCTATGAAGTCCCTCCTTCAGAAATACGTAACGAGTTCTGATTGTGCCAGCGGTTCCCGTGTTGTGATTTGACCGCAGCTTAGCGAACGTGGCACGGTTCCTGTGTTGTGATTCGACAGCAGCTTAGCGCACATAACTTGCACGGAAAGGTCACGCCTCTTAACGGGAGATGTATGCGCTCAATGATCTCTACAGCGTCCCTGGGAAAGCCAAACAAAGGTGATTTGACTCCGGGATGAAAATAACAGCGTCTCGACGACATGGCGACAAACACACTCAAACGCACCACTTCCTTTTCTCCACGCAACACTTCCTCTTCTCCACGTGGGACAGCAACAAGACCACGCCCCTTTTTTCACGTATTCTTGTGGGTGGAGGTTAGTCTGTTCTACTCTTCTACTGACGTAATTAATGAAGGAAGTACCAGGATGTAGTCCAAGCCAGCCGTTCGCTGTAGGCTTTGAAAGGGAACTTCTGTTAAATAAAATATCTCGCTTGGCATTGAACTTTGAGCTTTATAATTTTACAGGTATTATTTATGCTCTAACAGCAACATTACACACTAACTAAAGTTTGAACAATGGGATCACGAAGAACGGGACCTTTAATTTAACACATTTTTCCGCCGGTCAGAAGCTTTTTTTTTCATTACAAATTTGGGCAAAACTTTTGCCATATTTCCTAATAGTCGATAAAAAAAATATTGCGAAATGACGGCGTTTCCATTAACTGATGTTATGCGACTAAAATGCGACTTTTTTTTTCCTCACGTGATAAGTCATTCCAAAAATTATGCCACGTATGTTGTTAGGTTTATATCCCAGCCACCGCACGCCATTATTTTTAATGGAAGGAGACGCGTGTGTTATTCAAGCACTGATGGCAAGGAAAGCCCCTTATAGGCTACTTGAGCGGCACATATGAGGTGTTTCTGGGTGTTTCCATCTCTTTTCTGCTTCAAGGTCTTGATAAATTGTGGCATTTTATATTCTATTTTTTTTTTTATAGTTTAATAAAGAACTCGTCTTCTGTCCAAACATATACCGCGCCATCTGTAAAGAATGATCGACTTTTACATTCGCCAGGTTATTGTGACGTATTGCTGCCAGCCTGCCACATACAGAGACGAGCAAAATGTTTAAATTTGCATGGTGGTAACTCAAAGTTTTACCACTTCGTTACGGGTAACAGGTGCCATGGACCGCTCATGTTAGCATCAGTGGCATAACTTTAACCTAGAAATTACGGACCCCGGTGCACAAATATCATAACTCTATAATAGGCTATGCTATACTGTAATACATATATTCTAGAAATTACTCAAAGGCCGCGGAAACATGGCCAGTGGGTTCGTTACGCACGTCAATCCATTCCCAGAGTTCTTATTTTGCTTCTTATTAAATATACAGGCAGTTAGTTTATGAAACCTTGATCAAAATTAAAATGCAATTTATAGAAAACGGAATTCACTTTAAAGAAATGATTTCTACAAAACAACACTCAATAGAAATCACGTCTGACCCCACTCCATGTCTCCAGACATATTGCATGTCTTATAGCCTATCTTACTCATGCCGACGAAAATGCCCGCAAATTCTTTAATATTTTTCATTGTTGCAGTTTTTTTTTACCACTTTGTTATTTTGGCTCGGAATTTCGTTTGTTGGAAATATGAACTGAATTTAGAAATTAAAAACGCATTTGGAGTGGAGTAGGCTACATGCAAAACGTAGCCTATTTAGATTCAAACATAATATTTAATAATATTTAAACATATTAGGCTATATGTTTAAATATTAGCCTATTATATTATTGTTTTAATTTTTATATGTTGATGATGAAAAGTGAATTGTATTTTAATTTTGATCAAGGTTTCATAAACTATTTGCCTGTATATTTAATACATCGGAAGCAAAATAAGAATGCCGGGAATGGATTGAACCCACTGGCCTGTTTCCGCGGCCGTTGGGTAAGGCTGAAAACGTCTTTCTTTTTAATACATTTCTAGAAAGTCTAAATTACAGTAGGCCTTATAGATAGTTATTATATTTGTGGCTGCACCGGGGTCCGTGGGCTTACTAGGTTAAAGTTACGCCACTCAGGCTAATCATGAGTGGTCCATGGCACCTGCTACCCATGGCTGTTAAAGGATTAGTTCACTTTTAAATAAACTTTTGCTGATAATTTACTCACCCCCATGCCATCCAAGATGTCCATGTCTTTCTTTCTGCAGTTGAAAAGAAATTAAGGTTTTGGATGAAAACAGTCCAGGGTTTTTCTCCATATAATGGACTTCAATGGGCTCCAAACGGTTCAAGGTCCAAATGACAGCTTCAGTGCAGCTTCAAAGGGCTTTAAACGATACCAAACGATACCAGACGATGAATAAGGGTCTTATCTCGCGAAACGATCAGTTTCTGTGAGAAACCGAGCAGTATTTATGCTATTATTTTACCTCTTTTCAGACGAACGTGATCATCTCTGAGCTCAGCCATAACTTACGTTAATTGAGGTCAAAATAGATTGTGGTCATAGATGTATATGTAGATACCTCATTAGCGCTTGCACGGATCAGTAGAATGAGGCATCTACGATCGATATATCTATGACCACGATCGTAATTTGACCTCACTTAGCGGAACTTATGGCGGAGCTCAGAGAAGATCACGTTCGTCTGAAAAGAGGTCAAATAAAAGCATAAGTATTGCTCGGTTTCTCGCAGAAACTGATCGTTTCGCTAGATAAGACCCTTATTCATCGTCTGGTATTGTTTAAAGCCATTTGAAGCTGCACTGAAACTGTCATTTGGACCTTGAACTGTTTGGAGCCCATTGAAGTCCATTATATGGAGAAAAACCCTGGACTGTTTTCATCCAAAACCTTAATTTATTTTATTTTTTGAAAGAAAGACATGGACATCTTGGATGGCATGGAGGTGATTAAATTATCAGCAAATGTTTATTTAAAAGTGAACTAATCCTTTAAGAGCTATCGGCTACATCAATAAATTAGGCTACAATAATTTCGTGCTATGGGCACTGCCACTGATACAGGCAGCGGATGAGATATTTTACTCTGAGCTGGCTTCTGCTTTTCAAACAAGTGTGACAAAGGCATGGGCTAAATAAATGATCTAATATGGATACAGACATATATACACACATCACTATACAACCAATTAGGAGCCCTTATTAGGAGAAAAATATGTTGTTTTAACATTTATATTTATGCATTTGGCAGACGCTTTTATCCAAAGCGACTTACAGTGCCCTTATTACAGGGACAGTCCCCCTGGAGCAACATGGAGTAAAGTGCCTTGCTCAAGGACACACTGGTGGTGAGCGCTGGGATCGAACCAGCAACCTTCTGCTTATCAGTTCCATGGTTTAACCCACTGGACCACCATCTCCAACATATGATCTCGTTATTACTACATAATTGAGTGGAAAAATACGTATGTGGCAGCAATGTGTCCCCACCACTTTTCAAAGCAAAGTTACGCCACTGCATGCACACTTTTATGTCATTCCGATTAAAATCATTCCGATTGAACGATTCTGTGGACAGTTTACACGAGATGTTATCTAAACCGATCTGGTGTTGCTGTAAGAAACGCCTCAGAAAAATACATTCTTCTGTCAGGCGCAGTTGAAGTAGAAAGTGCCTGGGACAAACGCTGTCAGATGAGATGGCGTAGCCAGGCTATTCTGTATCATTATTCCAACATTTATCTTCATAACTTGTTACAAAATAAAACGTTTTCCACTTCAGAAATATTAGTATATCCTTATGAAAGCAGTGTTTATATGCAGCATTTTCATTCGGACTTTCAGAATTTTAAAACGATTACAGTGCTCCGTCTAAACACACCTGAAATGAAAACAGCGCATTAATATAGAACGAGGATTCATCTGACTTGGAACTACCTGTGCATTAAACGATTTTATTGCACACCTTCCAGCCAATCAGAATCAAATATTCAGACAGACCATGGCATAAATTACATTATTATTAAACTAAAATGTTGTTATGGTTTTGTTTGCACTAATAAATGCTGCTGCCTACCAGTTGCAATAACCAATAAAACTTTGTTCCATAATTTCTTTTTCTATATCGTCATAAATATCGTTATCGCAAATATTCTTGAAATATCGTGATATAATTTGGAGCCCACCCCTAGTGCTCTTATAATGTTAGTATAATTTTTACATCAAAAAATTTACATAATTTAGAAATAAAAGGCATGTTTCCTACCCTGATTTGTTTTAAGGGGTGTGTCTGCTGTGAGACTCCAGTGTAAACGCCCACTGCTGTGATTGGCTGCTGTGAGACTTCAGTGTAAACGCCCACTGCTGTGATTGGCTGCTGTGAGGCTTCAGTGTAAACGCCCACTGCTGTGATTGGCTGCTGTGAGACTTCAGTGTAAACGCCCACTGCTGTGATTGGCTGCTGTGAGACTTCAGTGTAAACGCCCACTGTTGTGATTGGCTGCTGTGAGGCTTTAGTGTAAACGCCCACTGCTGTGATTGGCTGCTGTGAGACTTCAGTGTAAACGCCCACTGATGTGATTGTCTGCTGTGAGACTTCAGTGTAAACACCCCACTGCTGTGATTGGCTGCTGTGAGACTCCAGTGTAAACGTCCACTGCTGTGATTGGCTGCTGTGAGGCTTCAGCGTAAACGCCCACTGCTGTGATTGGCTGCTGTGAGACTCCAGTCTAAACGTCCACTGCTGTGATTGCCTGCTGTGAGGCTTCAGCGTAAACGCCCACTGCTGTGATTGGCTGCTGTGAGACTTCAGTGTAAACGCCCACTGCTGTGATTGGCTGCTGTGAGACTTCAGTGTAAACGCCCACTGCTGTGATTGGCTGCTGTGAGACTTCAGTGTAAACGCCCACTGCTGTGATTGGCTGCTGTGAGACTCCAGTCTAAACGTCCACTGCTGTGATTGGCTGATATATTTGCAGCTCCAGTGACTGTAAATGGAGCCTTCTTTGATCGCTTTCTATATATAATTTAATCAGTTTCAATCACAGATTATTTTCATCTACTGAGAGAAACAATGTGAAGATGAGCATTTAGTCACTGGTTTGATTTACTGACACATAGACAAAGAACATCTGCATGTACATGAATCTTATCAGAAATCACTGGTCTCAGATCAGGCATTAGATGTTACATATTGTGGCATTACTGTCGAGTCCATGTCGTTAAAGTCTGTTTGCAAAGCCTGCGCCGAATTTATGACAGATTTACCAAAGAATCCACTGTGAAATGTAGCGAATACAAATAAATAATGCTCATCTGAGACATTCACATTGTTAAACATAAGCTCATTCCTAGCATTAGGATTCTTTGGAAGGGAATGTTATTTTTAGTCCAGTGATCCTGTATCTCTCTTCTCTCCTCGTCATCTCACTAACACTCCAGTGGGCGGGGCCAAAGTTGCGATTATGAAGTAGGCGTTGATCTTCTTCTGCAGAGGCGGTCTTTCACCATCTATAACAGGCTTGGTAACAATGAAAACTGTTTTTGGACTAACAAGGAAGTTTTAGTTCTGAAACGTACAGTATGTTGATCTCTTATATGTCAAAACCTCAAGGAAAATTGTATTTCTCAATTCATGACCCCTTTAAAGGCTCCTAATGTTGCTTTGGAGTCTCCTATAATAGATTTACATGCATTCAAGAATCAAAAAACACTTTGTTTTTCTAATAGTATACATTGTAGCATCAGCTCTTTTCTCACAGTGTCTGAAACGGTTCGATCAATGATTCAGTCTCTCTAAACTCCTCCTTTCCAAGAGCCTTCTCTGCTCTGATTGGTCAGACGGCCCAGTCTGTTGTGATTGGACGAGCTCTTACAGCCATTGCCATTGCCTACCATTGAGGTCTCCTGTATTTTTCAGAGGTATTTATAATAATGGTTGTGAAATAATTGCCTAATATTAACTCAAGGTGATGCACGGATATATTGCACAACGGCAAGATAACCGACCATCTCACCCGAGCTGTCAGTGGTCAAATGTTCAAAGTAAAAGTCAAATCAAATCAAAGTAGGAGGGCTTTATGTTTCGAGAAGCTGCTGAATGCGGATCACAAATTCAGTAAGCAAGATAAAATCAACATTTAATATTTGGCAGCTGTTCTACAATAGAAATGATCAACAGAAATATTTTGGGATGCAAACTAATAAACTTTTGTTTAATTTCGCAATTTCTAATTGAAAATATAGGCTATAATTTAGGTGATTCATTGCAATTCGTAACTGTCCATGAAACATTAACGAAGCCATTTACATCAGGCGTAAGTTTAATAATGAATGTGCATGCGCTCTCTGAAACAAGCCCAACAAGTGAAGAGTTGGGGTTAGGGTTTAGGGTTAGGTAGATGGCGCTTATGGAACATTAGAAATGCAGCTGTTACGTAGTAAACAAAGCAATTGTTTCTAAACAGCATTTCAATATTTCAAACAGCCAAGTATGCCCCGAACCCCCCTAGCAAACTCTATTTTGTGACCTCAACGGCCCTGCTTACAGCATGTGTCAGAAGCCAAACGCCCATTGCCATTTGTGACCCTGGACCACAAAACCATAAGTCGCACGGGTATATTTGTGGCAAAATTATCGATTTTTCTTTTATGCCAAAAATCATTCAGATATTGAAGATATTTTGTGAATTTCCTACCATAAATATATAAAAAATGTATTATTAGTGCTAATATGTATTGCTAAGGACTTCATTTGGACAACTTTAAAGGTGATTTTCTCAATATTTAGATTTTCTTGTACCCTCAGATTCCAGATTTTCAAATATTGTCCTATCCTAACAAGCCATACATCAATGGAAAGATTATTTATTCAGCTTTCAGATGATGTATAAATCTCAATTTGAAAAAAATTGACCCCTACTGGTTTTGTGGTCCAGGATCACATCTCAGCTCTCAGCTCTTACACAGTGATACGAACGGTAACGATGCCATTGGTTTTACCGTATCAATCTCATCCTTTGGATGTGCATCAAAGTGGATTTGCTTTGGCAGCAGAACATGAACTTCTCGACACGAACCAAACACTTCCAGTCTCGGCTACAACTACAGTGTTTAGGTTTGAGCAGGAAGTGAGACTCAAATTGCTGACGACTCACTTCAGGAAGTTCAGAATCGATCCTTTCATTTAGGAGACAATAACTCCGTTTAATCTGCACTTTGATCTTTAAAACTTTGCAGACCTTTTACATTCACAGACAGCTCTGTTACACACTGCATGAAAGGGAGTATCCGAAAAAGCATAATAGGGGTACTTTACCATTGTCATGCTAACACAGAGAATTGTGGGAAATGTAGTTTTGTCACATTTTTGCCGTATAAAGGCAATTTTTATCGTTATTCTTAAACTCATAAATTGCACAGCCAACATTCACAATTTAAAATGAATTATTATCATTACAACAAAACTTTGTTAAAGTTTGTGGTGCCCGAAGCCTTTGTTAACTGAATTAAAGTTTTGCTACAGCAAATATTTAGTCCGCTCCAGGACATCAGTGTCTTGAGTAATAGAGGATTCCTATAAAGCATGTACTGTTGTGGAAAATGTGCTTTGAGCATTTACCGAAAGCTTTCATTGTCGGACTGTAAATAGTTCCTGTCTTATTATATTGTAGCTCTGCTTTATTGAAGAAAAACCTCAAGGATTTTTAAAAACCCAGGGCTGAATGAAACAACAAGGACACAATAATAAATCATATCAACACTAGAGAGGTTTTTTCTTTAGTACTAGCGATTTTTCACTGGGGTTTTCTAAATAAAATATATATATATTATTTTTTTATAGACAGGGAGACTATTTAGTTAGTGCACTAGTAGCATCAATCTAGTGATAAAGAAGGGAATGAAAACATTTCACCCCTAAGAAATAACATATTGTGCATAAAGAAAATGTAGCATTTGCATTATTTTCATGACCGTTAAGCAGGTTTTCCCCCAAAGTCCTCATTACTGTTAATGCAGTATTCATTATTCTCTATGGTGATTCTCATTACTGTAACACAATGATTTTTCTATTTAAATGAGCATGAATTCAAGAGAGTATAACAAATATGTACTAGCATTTAAATATTTGTATTATTATTTCATATCAGAGTGGCAGAATTATGATATTGACAATTTATGGGTACATTGCCAGTGCAAAAAAAGTTATTTATACTTAATGCAAAACATATTGTTTTCTTTACTTCTTTCTTTTAGTCTTGGTTAGAGCCCGACCGATTTTATCGGCCGATATGAGCCTGTCGCAGATATATCAGCATCGGCGTATATGACGCAGATATGCCACCGATATGGACGCGCGTCCACACGTCTCTGATTCTGATTCTGATTCTCACAACGCGCATATATTCACACAAAATTAAGTCAAAATGCCAGTCTTGTCGAGTATCATCATAAACATTGTCCGTTATGCCTTAAGTGAAGTCACCGCCAGCGTTTTTAGTCATTTTGACAAGTTTCATGGCCCACAGAATATCTTGTTGTGTGAATATCTGAACATGCAATCAGTGTTGGGGTAGTTACTCAAAAAAAGTAATTAGTTACTAGTTACTAGTTACATCTGTAAATTGTAATGAGATTACTTTACTAGTTACTGTATTTGAAAAGTAACTACACTACTTATTACTTTACTTTCCCATTTCTTAATTTACCGTGTAGATATATGGACAAACATCATGGCTCTATGGCAGTGTTTCCCCAAACAAACAAAAAGGACTACTGTCAAATAAAGATAAAGAAAATAATAAGAACAAATAATTTAAATACAAGCAGCAGCACAAATAAATACTATTGAGCAAAGACACTAATAAAATAAACAATGCTTTTCAGATTTTTCAGGTACGTCTAACATTAGTTTTCAGGTACAGAAATCAAATGTAAAATAACATTGCATATTTGACTGTATAAATTAAACATTAATCCTATTAAATTTACAAAATCTATTCAATCAAGAGCAGTGAGTGATGCCCTTGTCTTTTGTTGTTTGACATTAAACAGACAGCAGCAAAGGCTACTGCCCCTTTAAGACCTAATAATACTGTCCCTTTAAGACCTAATGCTCGGATATGCGTCGTTTTAAGGCATATACAGACTATGTCTGCTAGGATACTCATCAAGATGGGCATGTTGACATAGTTTTGTGTGAGTTTGTCCGTTCAAGAGCCAAACTTGAAAGAGAACTCAATATTTGCGCACTGTGAGACGTGTGCGCGCTTTCGGATGAGTGCACAGAGACAAAATATTCTCACAGCGCGCGCAACTTCTCATTTGTGATGACGGCGAAAATGACTGGTATTCGAACATACTGCAGCACTATATGCATTGAACAAAGTTTACAAAGAGAGAACTTGAAGGACTTTTACACGGCATCCATGCTCTTGTCAGACGGCACCTCGGTTGGGAAACACTGTTCTATGGCAACGGTGCACGCAGCACTTAAACATATCAGATCTTTACACACAGGCAAACGCGGCTTGAGTAACGCAGGAAAGCGCGTTCCTATAGTCTAGTAAAGTAGTGTAGTTACCAATATTTTTAGTGTAATGCGTTACTTTACTTCGTTACCCAAAAAAGTAATATCGTTACTGTAATCCGTTATTTTGTAACTCGTTACCCCCAACACTGCATGCAATATATCAAAAGAGCCTCTGTTTTATTCAAGCTTCAAGCATTCTTTATAATCAACACTTGAATGTGGGTACGTTTTATGAAAAAAAGTAACATTTTGAGGAAAAAGCTGAGAAAATCAAATGTTTAACTAAGACTAACTTACAGATGGGATTCAAATCAGTAATCAGAACACAGATGGAGTAACAGATCGAGTCCATCAACACCCCCAAAGCTTCACAGTCCTGGGTCGACATTTCATTCAGTAACATTAGGCCGTTTTGATTTATATGCTGTTTAATGTTGAGGATCGCTTTATTTTTCATATGCATCTTCTTATATGAGGTCGCTCGTTTTTGCTTCTTCTTCGCCTGTGTTTTGATCAGGAGATTCCGCACTCGTTCAGGAGATGTGTAATAGCGCCAGTGAAAACACTGACATCATCAATGGCAGGGAAGCATTTTCTCATAAAAGACGAGATGACAAAAGACTCACTTACTGCTCTTGACTGAATAACTTTAATAAGGGTTCATCTATATTCATACACTGAAGATTTTGAAGTGATATTTTACATTTGATTACCATTTCTGTACCTGAAAATCTAGTTTAGACCTACATGGAAAACCTGAAAAGAACTGTTTTTCATTTGTATGTTTGTCCGGTTGTATTTTTGTAAAATGTATGTATATTATGTACATACAGTACCAGTCAAAAGTTTGGACAGCAATGGGAAAGTGTGTCCAAACTTTTGACTGGTACTGTTCTATAATATACACATAAAGAATATCGGCCGATATATCAGTATCAGTATTACTCAATAATAACGTATTGGCAACGGCCCCGAAAAACCCATATCGGTCAGGCTCTAGTCTTGGTGGTGAAAAAAGACCTGGACATATTCTTGACCGGTTTTGTATGATTCCCTACTGTTGTAAAAACTAAAAAATTTTCTAGTCATACTTGCTCTTAACTTGAAAATGATCAACTTAAATATTTTTAGTAGTGGAAACTTGGCTATCTTTAACTAGCTAATTCAATAAATGCTGAATGGTAACACATTGCTTTGATAGCATAGCATACAATTACATTTTATCCAAAGCGACTTTGGATACTGGTGGTAACCGCTGGGATTGAACCAGCAACCTTCTGCATATCAGTTCCATGGTTTAACCCACTAGACCACCATCTCCATACCATACCATACCATACCATACCATACCATACCATACCATACCATACCATACCATACCATACCATACCATACCATAGCTGAACGAGTACAGCAATATAAAACATTTAACATCTGTTCTTAAACTATGACAGAATATTACAGAACATAAACTCTGCTAAACTAGCATACACTACTAAATCTCCACCTTAACATGAATCTTGCATTTTTTTTTTTATATAACTCTTAATTTTAGCATTTCCTCTCCATTTGGAGTGAACATTTAAGTCTCTTTCTTAGCTGAGGGTAATTTACCGCAGCGGTTTACTTGTGTTCTGTAGCAGTTGGCTCCTGATTACTCTTACATACTTAATGATGAAATGTTTTCAAACTGTTTGTACTGTACATCTATAGCCAGATGAACTGCACAGAGCATAAACAACCAATTAGCGAGGCACGTATGTCAGTTCTGCTATTGCAATCATTGCAGAAATCATCAGCATTAGTATTACACATAGTGCTGCGTACACTTACACATCATTACTTTCTTAAATCTGCTCTATGAGATCCTGAAATGCTTTTGCCGATTCTAATAATAAAGAAATGTTTCCAATTACACAAATCTTTCTCTGTTCTCCCAGAAACTCTATCATTTTAAATATGCACAATTCAGTTAAGTTGCTTAATTGCTGTATTAAAATATTTAAGCAGCTCCTCTGATGATGCATTTCCTATTGAAAAAGGCTTTTAAAGGCTTCCGATATCCATCTCTAGTTTCTGGTGATAAATTATATATCTCAGCTCTTCCTGAAAACTTCCATTTGAGGGTCACGCTCTTCCTAGCCCTCAGGGTCAACCTATAAAGGTGCTGCTAAACACAAAAACAAAAGTAGCTCAGAGTCAACTCCTGTACGTAATAACATAGCATCAGAGTTTGACCGCGTTCTGGACCGGGCAGGCGGCAGATCTCTCAGTGGAAGAGTTTGCTGTTTGCTGGAAGATTCAAAACCGAGAGATGAGGAGGAACAGGTCAAGGCAAAACCTGTGTTTATGGGAAGAAGCCAAAACATTGTTACATCGAGTAATTGAGCATATAGTGCTGCACAACAGTGAAAGACGTCTGTTCCAGGTTTTCATAGCATGCACGACTGCTTCTGATTTTGGCATAAATTAATGGACAAAACTCTCAAACCTCCAGTGTTTTTGCTAAACGATCAAGGCTGTGTTATATTTTTTCACTATAGGACTATATATCTCAGTACTTTACAGCCCTTCGCCAATATTCAATACATATCTCGTATTTATCAATATTATGCTCTGAAATTAAAGTAATGTTTTTATTTTCTTGCATGTTATATTTTATTTTATTGTTATGTTATTTTATAATAATACAATATAATACAAATAATTTAATGATAATTAAATGTGCATGCACAAAAATAACTACATAGCAAAACTTATTTTTTATTATTACATCACCTACATTAATTTGTGACAAATGGCACACATAGACTTAAATATTTGTAAATATTTATTTATAAAGGATTATTATAAGTAATTATACATTTTTATAAATTGAATTGAAGATAATTATTATTGTAAATAAATGTTTTATTTTTTATATTATATTTGTAATATATTTTATCATATATTGTATATATATATATATATATATATATATATATATATATATATATATATATATATATATATATATACAGTGAGTCAACTTCAAGTCAACTTTATTTATATAGCGCTTTTAATAATGCAGATTGTTCCAAAGCAGCTTTACAGTGTTAAACAGGAAAATAATGCAGCATAATTTTATGAAGCTGTATAGTCATTTGATGTCATCAGTTTAAATTTCCATACTGTGACAGTGTGGGCTTTAGATCAATAATTAGATCAGTAATATATGGTTCATTATTATATGGTTCATTTAGTTTATTAATTAGATTTATTTCGATGTTTAGTTGAAAAATTTTAGTGTCCCCAACTGAGCACACCAAGCCAGAGGCAACAGTGGCAAGGAAACCAAAACCCCATCAGGTGACCTAATGGAGAAAAATAAACCTTGGGAGAAACCAGGTTCAGTCGGGGTGCCAGTTCTCCTCTGGCCAATTAACAAACAGCGTAGTATTATTATTATTATTCTGCCAGCTTTACTGGTCAGAGGTCATAATAGATCGGAATATTCGAATGATCGGAGGCAACACGCTGGAGACGGGTTTATTGCGGATGACATATCGATTTAAGTATTATTTCATTGTAATATTCGAACAATCGGACTCATCACGCTGGAGACTGGTTTATTAAGATGCCGTGTCGATGAGGCAGTTGCAGGGGGAGGATAATTGACACGGTCTCTGTGGACACTTCGGGGTCCTGTGTTGGTCTTCTCTGGGCGCAGGTCCAGCATCTGATCTGGATACGGCCCGGATCCGGCTGACTGCAGTAAACCTCGGGATAAAACAGAGAGAATATCATTAGCGTAGATGCCATTCTTCTGATGATGTAACGAGTACATCAGGTGTTATGGGAAGTGTTCCCGGTTCCGGCTGACCTAGTTAATGCAGCCTAACAATAATTTAAAAGAAAAAGTGTTTTATGTGTATGCCACAGTAAAGAGATGTGTTTTTAGTCTAGATTTAAACTGACAGAGTGTGTCTGCTTCCCGAACAATGTTAGGAAGACTGTTCCAGAGTTTAGGAGCTAAATAGGAAAAGGATCGACCGCCTGCAGTTGATTTGGATATTCTCGGTATGATCAACTGGCCAGAATTTTGAGACCGCAGTAGACGTGATGGAGTATAATGTGTTAAGAGCTCGCTCAAGTATTGGGGAGCTAAACCATTTAGTGCTTTGTAAGTAATAAGCAAGATTTTAAAATGTATGCGATGTTTAATAGGTAGCCAGTGCAATGTTGACAGAACTGGGCTAATATGGTCATACTTCCTGGTTCTAGTAAGAACTCGAGCTGCTGCGTTTTGGACCAGCTGGAGTTTATTTATTAAGCGAGCAGGGCCACCACCCAGAAGAGCATTACAATAATCTAGCCTTGAGGTCATGAACGCATGAACTAACTGTTCAGCATTTTGCATTGAGAGCATGTGCCGTAATTTAGATATATTTTTAAGATGGTAGAATGCAGTTTTACAGATGCTCGAAACGTGGCTTTCAAACGAAAGATTGGTATCAAAGAGCACACCCAGGTTCCTCACTGATGACGAGGACTTGACAGAGCAGCCATCAAGTGTTAGATAGTATTCTAGGTTACTTGTGGAGCTTTTTTGTCCAATAATTAAAAATTCAGTTTTTTCTGAATTGAGTTGCAGGAAATTACTGGTCATCCAATGTTTTATGGCGGCTATGCATTCCGTTAATCTTGTGAATTGGTAAGTTTCTTCAGGGCGTGAAGAAATATAGAGCTGAGTATCGTCAGCATAACAATGAAAACTAACGCCATGCTTCCTAATAATATCTCCCAGTGGTAGCATGTACAGGGTGAAGAGCAACGGTCCTAGCACTGAGCCTTGCGGTACTCCATACTGAACTTTTGATCGGTGTGACATCTCTTCATTTACTGCTACATACTGGTAACGATCACATAGGTATGATTTAAACCATGACAAGGCAATTCCACTAATGCCTACATAATTTTCGAGTCTATTCAAAAGAATGTTGTGGTCGATAGTATCGAATGCAGCGCTAAGATCGAGTAACACTAATAGAGAGATACAGCCACGATCGGATGATAAGAGTAAATCATTTGTAACTCTGATGAGAGCAGTCTCAGTGCTATGATACGATCTAAATCCTGACTGGAAATCTTCACAGATACCATTTCTTTCTAAAAAAGGAACATAATTGTGAAGACACTGCCTTTTCAAGTATTTTTGACAGAAAGGGTAGATTTGAGATTGGCCTATAATTGACTAATTCTGTAGGATCAAGTTGCGTTTTTTTAATAAGTGGTTTAATAATAGCCAACTTAAAAGTTTTCGGTACATATCCTAATGACAAAGATGAATTAATGATATTAAGAAGAGGATCTGTGAGGAAAATAAGTATTATTCCTATTAATAATTCCTAATATAAGTATTATATAAGTAGCTTCTTCCATTTTCTAATGATTGCTCCAACAGTGGACCTTTTTTCACCAAGCTGCTTGGCAATTTCCCCATAGCCCTTTCCAGCCTTGTGGAGGTGTACAATTTTGTCTCTAGTGTCTTTGGACAGCTCTTTGGTCTTGGCCATGTTAGTAGTTGGATTTTTACTGATTGTATGGGGTGGACAGGTGTCTTTATGCAGCTAACGACCTCAAACAGGTGCATCTAATTTAGGATAATAAATGGAGTGGAGGTGGACATTTTAAAGGCAGACTAATAGGTCTTTGAGGGTCAGAATTCTAGCTGATAGACAGGTGTTCAAATACTTATTTGCAGCTGTATCATACAAATAAATAGTTAAAAAATCATATATTGTGATTTCTGGATTTTTTTTTTTTTTGATTATGTCTCTCACAGTGGACATGCACCTGCAATGACAATTTCAGACCCCTCCATGATTTCCAAGTGGGAGAACTTGCAAAATAGCACGGTGGTCAAATACTTATTTTCCTCACTGTATATATATATATATACATCATTTTTATTTTTTTAATATAGTAAATATTCATGATATCACAAATATTCACAAATCATTATATGAAAATGGAGGGTAAGGTTTGGCTGGGAGAACAACTATACAGTATAGTGTCATTTTATTTAAATGTATATATTGTCTGCAGAATACTGTGATTGACCAATCAGAATGATTCATTTATGGCTGGCTGTACATTATTGCTTATAATGCTTTTATCGCTCATTAGCAATATCCAGTAGGTCCTTCGCACAACTAGTATTATTAACACTGCCATACAGCATCATAATGGTCCATACCCATGTCATTTGTTTTTTTGTCGTTTCTTCCCTCCGTTCCGTTCCACCCTTCTTTTCCATTCTCCGGCCCATTATGTCGGAGCGCTGCTCTCCTCTGGTTTGTTCCCGCTCTGTTGTGTCCTGTAACCCCAGGAAGTCATCAGCGGCTTCTCTCGCTCCATTCTTCACATTTCAGTCCCCAGTGAGTGATTCCTGTTCTGTTCATGCCGTTTCCCTTCATGCTTTACCATTGTAAGCGAGTCCTCCATCTCTCCCTCTGCCGTCTCATTCGGTCTCCCATTATCTCCGTGAGTTTTTCCGTGATGAGTCACCTGCCGTCAGTTCCATATGTCTCCTCTCCACACCGGCGTCTGGCCTTGACTCTCACTTTTCCATCAAATATGCTGCAACCTTTATCTTCATCCTTGAGAGAATAAACATCTATCCTCTGTCTGTCGTAGGAACAGTTCACCTGAAAATGAAAATCCTGCAATTTATTCATCCTAAACCCATATGTTGTTATTTTCTCCTATAATTTTTTTCTTCTTCTGCCGTTTAGGAATAATAGTATCTACAGTGCCTTCCACTAATATTGGCACCTTTGGTAAATATGATCAAATATGTGAATGGCTGTGAATTTAAATCTACAATGTTTATCCTTTTGACCTTTCATTAAAAATTATAAATCACAAAAATTCTAATTCTAATTGAAGTTAAACAATTAAAATTGGGGGGAAATCTCATAATGAAATAATGTTTTTCTCTAGTTCACGTTGGCACGCAATTATTGCAACGTCCGTTTCCCAAGATCTGAGTCTTCTCCTATAATGCCTGATGAGTTTGGAGATCAGAGATCATTCCTCCATACAGAATCTCTCCAGATCCTCCAGATTCCCAGCTCTTCTCTTCAGTTCATCATTGATTTTCTATAGGGTTCAGGTCAGTGGACTGGGACGGTCATGGCAGAAACTTCATTTTGTGCTCAGTGACACATTTTTAGTTGGGGACACTAAATATTCAACTATATTACTGATCAGCTCATTTCAATTATCATATTAAGAGATAAAATGCTAAAAATATGATTTGAAATGTCCTCATTATTAGATACAAAGTCAGAAATATTATTTTAAAAGTCATAATAGTGAGATAAAAAGTCGAAAATACGATATGCTAAGTCATAATTATATGATAAAATGTTGAAAATATGATTTGAAATGTCCTCATTATTAGATACAAAGTCAAAATATGATTTTTAAAGTCATAATAGTGATAAAAGTCGAAAATACGACATGCTAAGTCATAATTGTAAGATAAAATGTTGAAAATATGATTTTAAAAGTCCTCATTATTAGATAATAAGTCAAAATATGACATGCTAAGTCATTGTTAGATGAACAGTTGAAATTAAGACTTGAAATATTGGATTTGATTGGATTTAAAGTCAAAATTATGACCAAAACACACACTTCATTTAACACATTTAAGAGATGAAATCATTCTTGTTATTTTTTTAAATGTGCTTAAATTATTTTATTCACACTTATAATGATAATATTTGCATTATTGTTTTCCTTTTGTGCAATATATTTTTTTACATGCGTTTTTACATTTTGAAATCAGTTTTTACAACAGAAATTAATCTATCAAAAAGTTACTTTAGCTTTTCATCTAAAACAAAATTTATTTCATATCATCACTGTAAAGCTGCTCAGAAGCATCTGTGTGTGAAGAGAGCTGGAGAAATAAAGCTAAGCTGACTTGACATTTATATCAAATTTGATATTTGTTTTTGTCTTGATGGAAGATCCAACCACAGCCCATTATAAGATTTCTAGGAGAGGCCTCCAACAAAAAAATAGGCCCACAATATTAAAGATCCAGAGGTATATTTAACTGTGGGCATGGGTACTTTTTATCCCTGTTTGCACCAAACCCATCTGGGGCTCTATCATACACCCGGCGCCAGGCGTGACGCAAGTGTGTTTTGCTAGTTTCAGCCCGACGCAGTTCTCATTTTCACATCCAGCGCCTCGCTGTTTAAATAGCAAATGCATTCGCTCGCATCTGGCCCATGGGCGTCTGGTCTGAACACCAGGTGTGTTCAGGAGCATTGTTGGTGTGTTGCTATTTTGAGGATCTGAAAACGACTGCGCCATTGACAAACACAAACCTGCTCTAAAGTCAATAGTGCAGTATTTTTTTGTGTTATTTAAAGGGTGTGTTAGTAATATGAGCCAGTAGGCGGTGCACAACGTGCATATAATCTGATTATTACACACACAGGGACGCGCAGCAGCACACACACATTTTTAACCCTCTGAGGTTCTTCATTTATGGGTCACACTCAGGACCTTCGGGTCAAAAATGACCCGGAGGGCGGGATTAAGATAAAAAAGATTTTAGTAAAATCAATTAAATATATTTTTGCTCAATAATATTTTTTATTTTCTTTTTTGGTGTTTTGAGATAATTTTATGATTTATAATTAATATTTATGCAATAATTATGACCCATTTTTTTCCCATTGAATATAATAAAAAATTTGTGTATACATATATATATATATATATATATATATATATATATATATATATATATATATATATATATATATATATATATATATATATATATATATATATATATATATATATATATATATATATATATATATATATATATATATATATATATATATATACAGGGAGTGCAGAATTATTAGGCAAGTTGTATTTTTGAGAATTAATTTTACAACATTAATAATTAAACAACAACCATGTTGTCAATGAACACAAAAAACTCATTAATATCAAAGCTGAATATTTTTGGAAGTGGTTTTTAGTTTTAGCTATTTTAGGGGGATATCTGTGTGTGCAGGTGACTATTACTGTGCATAATTATTAGGCAACTTAACAAAAAACTAATTTATACCCATTTCAATTATTTATTTTTACCAGTGAAACCAATATAACATCTCAACATTCACAAATATACATTTCTGACATTCAAAAACCAAACAAAAACAAATCAGTGACCAATATAGCCACCTTTCTTTGCAAGGACACTCAAAAGCCTGCCATCCATGGATTCTGTCAGTGTTTTGATCTGTTCACCATCAACATTGCGTGCAGCAGCAACCACAGCCTCCCAGACACTGTTCAGAGAGGTGTACTGTTTTCCCTCCTTGTAAATCGCACATTTGATGATGGACCACAGGTTCTCAATGGGGTTCAGATCAGGTGAACAAGGAGGCCATATCATTAGATTTTCTTATTTTATACCCTTTCTTGCCAGCCACGCTGTGGAGTACTTGGACGCGTGTGATGGAGCATTGTCCTGCTCCCTTTTTCTTGAAGGATGCAGACTTCTTCCTGTACCACTGCTTGAAGAAGGTGTCTTCCAGAAACTGGCAGTAGGACTGGGAGTTGAGCTTGACTCCATCCTCAACCCGAAAAGGCCCCACAAGCTCATCTTTGATGATACCAGCCCAAACCAGTACTCCACCTCCACCTTGCTGGCGTCTGAGTCGGACTGGAGCTCTCTGCCCTTTACCAATCCAGCCACGGGCCCATCCATCTGGCCCATCAAGACTCACTCTCATTTCATAAGTCCATAAAACCTTAGAAAAATCAGTCTTGAGATATTTCTTGGCCCAGTCTTGACGTTTCAGCTTGTGTGTCTTGTTCAGTGGTGGTCGACTTTCTGCCTTTCTTACCTTGGCCATGTCTCTGAGTATTGCACACCTTGTGCTTTTGGGCACTCCAGTGATGTTGCAGCTCTGAAATATGGCCAAACTGGTGGCAAGTGGCATCTTGACAGCTGCACGCTTGACTTTTCTCAGTTCACGGGCAGTTATTTTGCGCCTTGGTTTTTCCACACGCTTCTTGCGACCCTGTTGACTATTTTGAATGAAACGGTTGATTGTTCGATGATCACGCTTCAGAAGCTTGGCTATTTTAAGACTGCTGCATCCCTCTGCAATATATCTCACTATTTTTGACTTTTCTGAGCCTGTCAAGTCCTTCTTTTGACCCATTTTGCCAAAGGAAAGGAAGTTGCCTAATAATTATGCACACCTGATATAGGGTGTTGATGTCATTAGACCACACCCCTTCTCATTACAGAGATGCACATCACCTAATATGCTTAATTGGTAGTAGGCTTTCCAGCCTATACAGCTTGGAGTAAGACAACATGCATAACGAGGATGATGTGGTCAAAATACTCATTTGCCAAATAATTCTGCACTCCCTGTATATATATATATATATATATATATATATATATATATATTTTTTATTAAAGCTGTATTTCATTTTAGAGTCAAGCCTAGGCCTCATGAAAGCAATTTTTTAAATGAGATCAGTGCCATTTAGCACATTTTTACCATGTGTACCATGGATCTTGCTTTTTATAAAAAAATGTTAAAAATCGTAGCTCTCGATGACTTTATTGGTACTTGGTATATGAACACCCCAAAAAATTGGGGACAGGATTTGAAAAGTCTAAGTGGTCGTAAAACAAATAGTCACACTCAGGACCTTCGGGTCAAAAATGACCCCCATAGGAAATTAATGGGAAATTGTTTTTTTTGTGCATACAATCTACAAATCAGCCAGGATGCAGAAGAAAAGGTATCAACAGTGAAGGGGTGAATCTCTAAAACATCAAGAGTGCAAAACAGACCAAAAAAACTCTCACACACACACACACACACTTATACACACAAAAACACACGCACACACAAATTAACGCATGCAATTCCAGAAGCTAATTGTGTTTTTGTGTGTGTGTGTTCGTCCGTTTTTTTGTCTGTTTTGCACTCTTGATGTTTAAAAAAAATCTCTGTATTTTCATATTTTTACAATTTCCCATTCATTTCCTATGGGGGTCATTTTTGACCCGAAGGTCCTGAGTGTGACTTTTTTTTCTTTTCTTCGACCACTTAGACTTTTCAAATCCTGTCCCCAATTTCTTTGGGTGTTCATATACCAAGTACCAATAAAGTCACCAAGTTTCGGACCATTCCGATGAAGCCGATTATTCCGATTATTTTTTAAATAAAAAACGATTTTTTACATTTTTTATTTAAAAAATTTTGGGTCAGAAATGACCGAAGAGGCCCAGATTAAATGTGAGGGTTAAATGTGGATTCCTCTCTGGAGAAGCGTTCAGTTCTTCCCCTTGCACATTTCTCCATGTAAATAGTGTATCCGCCATGATGCGAACACAACTGGTTTTTAAAGGGAATGGGAGATGAGACTCTGATTGGTTTATTGCACGTTAACACACCCATGACTCATTAAGAGATGAGGGACAACCCTGTGGACCATGCGTCTGGTGTGCAATGTTTGTTTGTTTTTCAGTTGTTAAACTAGCAAAAGTGTATTCGGACACGCCTTAAGTGCACCTGCGCCATGAGCTTCAGACCAGAATCAGAATGAGCTTTATTGCCAGGTATGTTTACACATACTAGGAATTTGTTGTAGTGACAGAAGCTCCACAGTGCACAGAATGACAGTGACAAAACACAGATAATAAAAATAAAAAATAAAAATAACACTATACAAATATACAGACAATTTGCAAAATAGCATAGACCCAATATACAAATTAAAAATAAATTATATAAGCAACATACTATTGTGATAAGGTTCGTAAGTGTGAGAGGAAGAAGGCAAGGGGTCGGCTGTATGGGACACGGTTCTCAGGTTTATTTGTCGTATAACTCAAAATATGCGTGCACATCGCACGTCTTTCACTCAAAACTATTTTCTCTGTTTCTCCAACGGTTTGGTCAGGCAGTTCCTCTCTGCAGCTTCGCCTCGTGTCCTCGTGTCCCCGTGTCCTCTCAGCTCTCTCTCTCCCCTCTCTCTGTTTGGGGAGCGGCTTTATCCGGTCTCTCCATGCCAATCACTGTAATCAGACACAGGTGTTCATTGTTATGCACTTGACCTACTTTCTCACCGCTCGTCTCCTCACTCTCTCCGTCTGTGCAGACTCCGCAAAACCACGCCCCCCCTGCCACATACCCCCACCGCCCGCTCCAGGCCGGGGAGCCATCCGGCCTGCAGCCTCCCCCCCCCCCTCCTCCTGGAGAGGAAGTCAGCCACAGCCATCTGTGCACCCGGCCTGTGGACCACCTTGAACTTAAAAGGCTGTAAAGCTAGATACCAACGGGTGATCCGGGCGTTGGTATCTTTCATGCGGTGGAGCCACTGCAAGGGGGCGTGGTCCGAACAGAGGGTGAATTCCCGCCCCAGGAGATAATAACGGAGGGTGAGAACGGCCCATCGAATCGCCAGACACTCCTTTTCGATGGTGCTGTACTTGGTCTCCCTCTTTGAGAGTTTCCGACTCACGTACAGCACCGGCCGCTCCTCACCCTCCACCTCCTGAGACAGGACCGCACCCAGCCCCCTGTCCGACGCGTCGGTCTGCAACAGAAATGACAGAGAGAAGTCAGGAGAATGCAAGAGCGGCCCGCCACACAGAGCAGCCTTAACTTGGGTAAAAGCCTGCTGGCACGGCTCCGACCACTGGACCGTATCTGGTGCCTCTTTTTTAGTGAGGTCAGTCAGCGGGCTGGTGAGGTCCGAATATTTAGGTACAAACCTTCTATAATATCCCGCCAGCCCCAGGAACTGCCTCACCTCCTTTTTGGTCTTTGGACGAGGGCAGGTTGCAATAGCTGCGGTCTTGTTAATTTGGGGACGCACCTGCCCGTGCCCTAAGTGGAAGCCCAGATACTTGACCTCCACCCGCCCAACCGCACACTTCTTCGGGTTGGCCGTCAGCCCCGCCCCTCTCAGCGAGTTCAGCACTGCCCGCAGATGCTGCATATGCCGCTGCCAATCATTACTATAGATGATTATATCATCCAAGTAAGCAGCGGCATATGCAGTGTGCGGCCGAAGGATTCGGTCCATCAGTCGCTGAAAGGTGGCGGGTGCCCCGAACAACCCGAACGGAAGCGTGACGAATTGGTGTAATCCGAACGGCGTTGTGAAAGCGGTTTTTTCTTTGGATAATGGAGTTAAGGGGATCTGCCAATATCCTTTCGTTAAATCCAGCATCGAATAAAAACGAGCCGAACCTAGCCGATCAAGCAACTCGTCAATCCTCGGCATTGGATAAGCGTCGAATTTCGACACGGAATTCACCTTGCGGTAATCCACACAGAATCGCACAGAGCCGTCCGTTTTAGGAACCAAAACTATCGGGCTCGCCCAATCGCTGTGGGACTCTTCTATTATTCCCAAGTCCAGCATCGCCTCTAATTCTGTTTGGACCACCTTCTTTTTGTGCTCCGGTAACCTATATGGCCGGCTGCGAACTACCACGCCCGGCTCGGTCTCAATATGGTGATGTATGAGATTGGTCCGCCCGGGCAGGGACGAAAACACATCCGCAAAATCTGCTTGCAATTTAGCAACGTCAGTGAGCTGGGAGGGCGAGAGGTGATCTCCCCCCGGGGCCAGCGCGACTGATCGGCCTTTGAGGTTCGCCTCTGGCCCGAGATCATCCTCGTTGGTGACTACCGTCGCCAGCAACACTGACTCCGCCTCATTCCATTTTTTTAAGAGATTGATATGGTAAATCTGATGTGCTCCGTTCCTATCCGTTCGTACCACCTCATAATTGAGATCCCCCACTCGTCGTGTGACCTCAAACGGTCCTTGCCACTTGGCGAGTAACTTTGAACTGGACGTGGGCAATAACACAAGTACCTTCTCTCCCGGTGTAAATTCTCGCAGTCGGGTTCCCCTGTTGTACAGCCGGCTTTGTGTGTCCTGGGCCTGTAGCAAATTCTCCATTGACAGCCGCCCCAAGGTGTGGAGTTTTACTCTCAGGTCCAGGACATACTGAATTTCGTTTTTACTTTCCGACGGTCCCTCCTCCCAAGCCTCCCGCATGACGTCAAGGACCCCTCGGGGCTGACGTCCATACAGAAGCTCGAAGGGGGAAAACCCCGTGGAGGCTTGGGGAACCTCCCTCACAGCGAACAACAGGGGTTCCAACCATTTGTCCCAATTTTTGGCGTCTTCGTGCACGAACTTACGAATCATTGTCTTTAATGTGCGATTAAATCGTTCTACCAGACCGTCTGTTTGTGGGTGATAAACGCTGGTACGAACAGATTTAATGCCCAATAATCCGTACAGCTCGCTTATGGTGCGGGACATAAACGCCGTGCCCTGATCGGTGAGAATCTCTTTCGGGATTCCCACCCGGGAGATTAACCGAAACAGCGCATCCGCCACACTTTTTGCCGAAATGGTGCGGAGAGCTACTGCTTCGGGGTATCGCGTTGCATAGTCCACTATCACTAATGCAAAGCGATGCCCTCGTGCGGATCGTTCTAATGGCCCAATGAGGTCCATACCAATTCTCTCGAAGGGGACCTGCACAAGCGGTAGAGGGCGCAATGGCGCTTTTGGAGTGGCCGGTGGGTTTACCAACTGGCATTCACGACAAGCGGCACACCACCTGCGCACATTCTCGTGAATACCCGGCCAGAAAAATCGGGCCATTAAACGATTCAACGTGCCCGTTTGACCCAAATGCCCAGCCATAGGATTACAATGAGCCGCCTGGAAGAGCACTTCCCGGCGGCTCTTCGGTACTAACAGTTGGGTTGTATCTCTCTTTGTCTGAGTATCTTGGGTTACTCGATACAACCTATCTTTAATCACGGCAAAATAAGGATAGGAGAGCGGCCGCGCGGGTTGAAGAAGCCGGCCGTCGATAGAACGGACCTGTTCAAAGGCGTTTTTGAGCGACTCATCCCGGGACTGTTCCAGAGGAAAATCATCACGCTCCGACAGGATTAGCCTGTTTACTGCGCTCCGTTCCTCTGACCCAGTTCCCGGTGGTCCCAGCTCCGCTTCTCCAAGCTGCGCGACCGCGCTCTTCCCCCGCCCTCTTTTCTCCCAAGAGACATCCGCACATATATGCCCCAATAAAGCCCCAAAGGCTGGCCAATTCGTCCCCAAAATCAGCGGATGTCGGAGGTGGGGACTAACCGCGACCTCCACACTATGTTTTTCCCCTCGAAATTGTATTATGACTGGCACCAATGGGTACTGCACCTCATCCCCGTGCACACACCTTACCGTAACCAGGCGGCTATTATCCAATGCGTCAGGTTGTATCAGGCTTTGATGAACTGCGGTTTGGTTACAGCCGGAATCCACCAAAGCCTGATATGTACCCCCCTCAATACTCACGGGTATCTGGTATAACCCGGCTTGATCGGGGGCAGCCTGTGGCGCGTCGGGGACCCGTACCAGTGTTCCCACCTCCATCACCGGACACCGGTCGATGAAGTGCCCCGGGTCCCCACAACGCCAACAGGCCGGCCCAGGCTTCCCCGCCGCTCTAGTGGCGGGAAGCGGGTCAAGGGATTGGCGCGGAGAGAGCGGTGGAAACTGCCCGGTCGCTCGATCTGAAGACCAGGATCCCGGTCCTCGGGGCGGAGTCCCCTGACCGGTCGATGCTTCCCCCGATCTCCAACGGGCCACCGGTCTCGGTGGCGGGCCCCGACGCAGCCTAGGTGCAGGGACAGGTCTCGCCAAAGAAGGCGAGGGAGAGGGGGAAAGAGGGGAAACAAAAGAAGAGGGGAGAGAGACAGCTGGGAGAGGTTCGCCAACCCCTTGGAACGCCACCATCTGGTCCTCCGCCAGTTGGATGGCCGAGTCCAGCGACGCGGGCCGGTGGCACTGGACCCACTGCGCGGTCTCTCGTGGCAACCGTGCCACGAACTGCTCCAGCACCACCTTGTCGAGGATCTGGTCCACGTCGCTTCCCTCGACCACCAGCCATCGGCGACACGCGTCCCGGAGCTGTTGAGCCAATACGAAGGGCCGCGCACTCTCCCCCAGATCCAGGGACCTGAATCTCTGACGATGTTGTTCGGGAGAGAGGCCGACCCTCTGGAGGATGGCCCTCCGGAGATCGTCAAATCGGAGGAGGTTCTGGACCGGGAGTTGCTGCGCCGCCCGCTGTGCCTCTCCTGACAGGAGGGGAATCAGTCTCACTGGCCACTGGTCCCTCGGCCACTCACAGGACTCGGCCGTCCTCTCGAACAGGTCCAAGAAAGCTTCGGGATCGTCCTGGGGCCCCATTTTCAGCAATGGCACCTGCGCGGGCGGCGTTGCAGCGGCGGCTGGTATTCCGGTCCGAACCCCCTGGCTCAACCAGCCCCGGAACAGCTCGCGGTCCTCCTGCTGGGCGCTGACGAGGGAGTGGAAGCGCCGTTCCTGGTCCTCCCTCATGTCCAGCAGGGCCTGGTGATGTTCCTGATGTAGGCCCGCGAGCGATTGAACTAGGCTCGCCAATGGCGTGGCTGCCGGCGGAGTCTGCATGATTGCGGCGTCCCTCTTCTTCCTCCCGGGTTTCGGCACCAGTGTGATAAGGTTCGTAAGTGTGAGAGGAAGAAGGCAAGGGGTCGGCTGTATGGGACACGGTTCTCAGGTTTATTTGTCGTATAACTCAAAATATGCGTGCACATCGCACGTCTTTCACTCAAAACTATTTTCTCTGTTTCTCCAACGGTTTGGTCAGGCAGTTCCTCTCTGCAGCTTCGCCTCGTGTCCTCGTGTCCCCGTGTCCTCTCAGCTCTCTCTCTCCCCTCTCTCTGTTTGGGGAGCGGCTTTATCCGGTCTCTCCATGCCAATCACTGTAATCAGACACAGGTGTTCATTGTTATGCACTTGACCTACTTTCTCACCGCTCGTCTCCTCACTCTCTCCGTCTGTGCAGACTCCGCAAAACCACGCCCCCCCTGCCACAACTATGTACACGTATTTTAGGTTTAAATTAGAAATGTAAATAAGTGTTTTAAAAATAAGTGAATAAAAGGAATGTTCTGTAGGTCCTGGCAGGTCCCTTTTGAATTTCCAGTCGGATTTTTCTTGAAACCCTCTCAAACAACTTGTGGTGATGTAGGGGCTGCTTGATCATTTTTTTTAGGCTTTCTGACCCCAAGACTCAACTGATCTCTGCAATTCTCCATCTGTGCTCCTTGGAGAGTCTTTGTCCACTCAAACTCTCCTCCTCTCGTGCATTAGGACGATATACACACACGTCCTCTTCCAGGCAGATCCGTAACATCTTTAGTTGATTGGAACTTCTTAATTATTGCCCTGATGGTTTTCAATGCTTCAGCTATTTTCCTACAGCCACTTTCTATTTTGTGAAGCTCAACAATCTTTTGCTGCACATCAGAACTATATTCTGTGGTTTTACTCATTCTGATGAATGATTAAGGGAATTTGGCTTTTGTGTTTCCTCATATTTATACTCCTGTGAATAATTATGGCAACATGCATTGGAGAAAAACCTTTATTTCATAATGTGAGTTTCCCCACTTTCAATTGTTTAACTTCAATGAAAGGTTAGAATTTTGTGAATTTGTTGAATGAAAGGTCAAAAGGATCATTTTATTTTCATATTTACCAAGGGTGCCAATATTAGTGGAGGCCACTGTAACTTCCTTCTCCTGAATGCTTTCACAATGTTTTCATAAATATATAAGTTGGCTCAGATCAATTAAAGTTAACATTTTTCATGATATGATCTTGTTTTAAAGTGAATATCAGTCAAACTAACTACAATAATGTGCTGTTAAAAATATACCATATACACAACCCTAATGTTTATTCTAAAATATATATTTTAAATTATATACATTTTTACTGTATTTTATTTCTTGCATTTTATGTTTTATATTTGATTTACTTGTGTACATATTTTACATTTTAATACAGTAATTGTAATTATTTAAAAAAAATAGTTATTTTAATTGAATTTATAATTATAATTTAATATTTAAATGCACTGCATACATATACAATATTCAGATTTATCAAACGTTTACAAAATCCTTCAAAATTAGGTTACAGTCAATAATCTGTGACCCTTTTAACTTGCATAATATTTTAAAATTTCTACTTTAAATTTCTTGTGACATCAGCCAAAGAGGGACAGTTGTTTTAGAAGTGGTGCAAATTGTTATTTAATAAAAAAATTATATATATATATATATTCAATTAAAATAATAAAAATGTATGAACATTTTTAAAGTATTGATCATGCACAAGTGCAATTAATATGTGCACTCGCTACGACCAGAAATGTGCATTTTGAAAATAAATTGTCCATTGTGATCCTTTGTGTCTGGTTTCCCCTGTTGACGTCTGCTTCTCTCTGCTCTTGCAGGGCCCGGGGCGGTGTACGGCGGAGGGCCGTCTCTGAATGGCCGTTTATCAGGAGTCGGTCTGTGGTTCTGCCTCTCCATCTCTGTTTTGATGAAGGTCTAAAACTTTCCCGCTTCGGAAGGAGTCTTTAAATACGAACCCATCACTGTGAACAAAAAGAAATTATGCATTAATCCAGGAGCCATCGCTACATCACTCGGTCATTCCTTCTCTTCTTATTTCCATTCACGCCCGGCCGCATATCACCGCTTCATTCCCCCCTCCCGTCGCCAACGACGGTCACCTTTTAACGTCCAAACCTGATATGTGATGCAAATGATGTGAACGACAAAGGTAACGGTTCGGTGTCTCATGATGTGCGTGCTGGACATGCTGGTCGTAAAGTGACGGTGTTGACGACGATGGTTGCGATGTTCGGGTGACCCTCTCGAAGCCGTTTCACCAGCGGGCCCGTCGGCCGTTGACCCTCGGATCCGAACGCAGAGATCTGAGCTGAACGGCGATGCATTCTGACATACGTAGCTACTATGAATGATGTCAAACCACACGTTTTCCTTTCTAGCAAGGGTTAGCAGGAGGGCCGCATCATCTCGGCCCCTCGTTTGCGTTCGTTTGGGCTCTCGACCCAAAGCGAACATCTGACCCGCGTCCAGCCCTCATATTGTCCTCAAGTCTGTCCATCACTCATATCGTCCTCAGTGTAAATATATATGCAGTAGAGGCCACTCATTTGACCGTTTCCCATCAGCCTCTCTGTTTCAGCCTTTTGGCTTGGACGATATTGCTGCCTTTAAGTCACGTTGGAATGATCGTATTTACGAGATGAGCATGCATTCGCTACCACAATGTCATTATTAGAGGAGAATCACATTTAGAAGTGCTTAAACATTTGAAATTGAAATACTTTTCGAAATGAGTTTTGTTAGATTGTGACGTTACAGTGTTGAGTGTGGACACTTTCTGGTTGTCGAACTTTAGTTAATAAAATAAAAATCGCAGCTGTAGACTCCATTCATGTGCTAAAAAATTCGCAAACATGTGATGCAAAGATTGAAAGAAATATGAAAGTGAGCAACGTTTCAAAAAGCATCATAATAACATACAAACTCGTAAGTAGGAACTCTCCACAAGGACTTGAAGGCAGCAGAAGTTTCCGGCGTCTCCTGCCCTGAAACAGTTCATCGACTTCTTGTTGCTTGTGGATAGCATGTACCGGTTAGAAATGTCCCTCTTGTGACCTCACTTCCTGCACCGACCCCGTTTTAACCCCCTGCACTGTGTACATTTTAATCTGCAAGGTTAACTGCTATTACTTTTTTGGTGTTAATAATGATGATGATGATGATGATGATGATAATAATAATGATGATGACAATGTTAATAAGTATTTGAATAAATATGATAGTAATTCCATGTGAGAAAAAAAAACGTCAGAGCTGATCGCAAGCCATGTGTGTGAAAATATTTTGTACTAAAAATCACTGAATTCATCAAACAGCAAAAAAAAGAACAAAAAAAAGACTTTTTGAAGTATTGTGCTCTGTTTTACCATGATTAACTTTTTTAAAATGGAAGTGATTGATTTGAAGTATGTAAAAGAGAGCAATCAGTGAAATGTGAGGGCGTTTACACACTAGACGAATCATAGTGTCGGCCCAGATCCGACCCACATCTGGTTCGCGTTGAATCCACATGTACCAGATGTGGCCCAGGATGCGGGCCGACACTATGTTGCTGCGTCCGAAATTGAATACGTCTCTACTATATAGTATGCGAAGTACAGTACGCCAACTGAGTAGTATGTCCAAATTCATAGTATTCGAAAAACAGTAAGCGAAAAGTCCCCGGATGATCTACTACTTCCGTGTGCATCCGATGGACACTTTACTATCCCATGAGGCCACGGGAGAGGGTTTATGAATGGAGGTGAAAGGATGTAACTGATGCTGGTGTAACCCCTCCTGTCCCGCTCCAAGCGGTACTCGAACCCGGGTCCGACGGCATGAGAGTCGGATGTTAAAACAAGGAGGCTAAAGGCTGTAACCCCTAGCGTCAGTCGCTAGAGCGTCTCTTGAGATCAGAGGAGTGAGGTTTACTCGCACAGCGACTACTAGCTGGCCTCCGTTACACTCACCCCCCTAAACCTCACTCCCATCCGGGTCACGGCACCAATGTAACCCCTCCTGTTCGAACCGCCCTCTCCAAGCGGTACTCGAACCCGGGTCGGCATGAGAGTCGGACGCTCTAACAAGGAGGCTAAAGGCTGCAACCCCTAGCGTCAATCGCTAGAGCGTCTCTTGAGATCAGAGGAGTGAGGTTTACTCGCACAGCGACTATTAGCTGGCCTCCGTTACACTCACCCCCCTAAACCTCACTCCCATCCGGGTCACAGCACTAATGTAACCCCTCCTGTTCGAACAGCCCTCTCCAAGCGGGACTTGAACCCTGGTCCGCCGGCATGAGTCGAACACTCTAACAAGGAGGCTAAAGGCTGCAACCCCTAGCATCGTTTCTTGTGAACAGAGGAGTGAGGTTTACTCGCACAGCGACTACTAGGTCACATGATAACGACAACATGGCAAACGTAATATCTCCAGATTACATTCATACCACACACATTCATATACAGAAATTCAAATTCAAATAAAGTACCTACTCGCATAGTACACGATTTGGGGCGCAGCTTATGTTTCTGTCTCGGATCCATTAAAACACAAATATACAGTGCGAAGTGCAGCGTCACCTTTCCAAACCATCGCATTTGTCCTTCTCCATTGAGATCAATGCATTTGCATTGTAAACTCTAGCGTGTAGGCGCCCTAATATCATTTCAAATGTGTATTGTATGTATTGCGATTTTATTTGTTTTTCATGCTGTTGATGACTGTAATGTATGATATATTCTGCCGTGATGATGTAATGCTCATGTCTGCCTCGGTGACATAACCAAAAGCCTCAGTATCCTGCGGGTACACATCAACATGCTGCGTTCCATTCAAAGGCGATTCTTCTGGCCATGCATTTACTTCATGCATTATGCTTGGGAAAATGACATATAATGAAGCAGTGCAATGCTAGCATTTGTTCTGTAGGTGTGCAGGTTACAGACAGGATCATAGTGTTTCATGCACATTCGCTTAACATTCATTGATCATCACGGTGCATTATTTGTCCGGCGTGTGAATCTCTGCACACATTTCACAATCACTATGTTGCATTCGCTTGCACTTTTTCCAAGTTGAATGGAACGCAGTGTTAGATTCTGCCTCTTTTTTTCCGTTCAGAATCAGATTAGCGGGGGATAAAGATGTAATTAGCCGGCGACTGTGACTCGCTAAAGCAAGCGGACCGTCGTATTCTCTCCGTCCCCCATCTGGTGAGCGGCAGAGCTCATAAATCAAGCTCAGTCCAGGCGCTGACAGAATCCTCTTCAAGGACAGCTGTGCCTTTGAGGCTCGAGCCCGATGTGGAGTCCGATCCCCTACAGGCTAATTAACCGCCACTTAAGAGTACACGGCGAAGAGGCTTTGACGTAAAGCAGCGGTGCGCGACTTAACGCGCTGCGGACGCTGCTGTGCTTTATGCAACCCTTCACAATGACCCCGCATGAGCGCTAACCGTTCAGTTTGCAATGTTAATGCTGTATATACTATAATAGGATAATGTTGCGCTCCCTGAATATGTGCTCCATTATTGCATTTCAGCCAGCAATAACCCCAGAATAAAACCGAAACCTATTTAAAGATCAATTTAAAGTCTGACGGCCACTATGCCATTATTAATGAACGCTGTGCATTGTGCACTAATTGACGATATTGCATACTACTTAGTATTGCACACAGTGGCCGCCGCAAAAAAAAGTATTTGGACATTTAAACGACACTTGTGTTATATCATACATTAAATATCAAACCATTTGTTTTTAAGAAAAGCAGAGTGTGCAAAGTGTGCATTTTAAAAACAATTGGACACTTTCTGTTTGTCAAACATTAATAAAATAAACTACAGCTGAAGTTAATCTAGTAAAAATCATTGCAAAAGAGAGACATTTAATGCAATTGACCTTCTGAGATTTCCCAGACAGCAACATAGTATTCGGCCAAATCCGGCCCACATCTGGTACATGTGGATTCAACGCGCACCAGATGCGGGCCGGATCCGGGCCGGCACTGTTGCTATCTGGGTTCGTCGGGACTTGAATGTCGAAATACTTTTCCGCCACTGTACGAGGGTTCAATTTCAAGCACAAAAGCAGGTGATTTTTCTCATCTCTTAAACGTTCTATCCCGCTGTCAGTCCGCTTCACGCTTTTCCTACCATACTCATCATGTTAGCATCGCCCTCGATCCGCCGATCCATCTCTGTGTACATGTATTCTCCTCAAATATAAGTAAACAAAAGAAAAAAAAAGTATGAAATGTCGTTGCAATTCTCGGTGTGGGTATAACGCATGTAAATGTCTGTTTTTGGGTGGAGTTTATATGCGTGTGTGGTTATCGTGATGGAGCAATGTTTCGGGCTGGGATCATTTCCCCTCATGATTCCCGCACTGAACTGCAGAGATTGGGATTGAGAGGGGACTGAGATAGAGGCCTGGCATGGAGGACAGATGGGAACAGCTCGGATCGGACAGGGAAACCTGCAAAACAAGCAGTCAAAGGCATACTCAGTGTGTGTGTAACACAGTGTACTAGGAAAGACGGAAACTAAAATAAAACTGCACAACAAACCCCACTTGTAAATGCATGTTCTGTCCAGTTCCCAAACACTTCCTCCGTCCCCATTTACAAACGGCTTACTTATCATTGTCTGTGCATATTAAACTGAGATAGAAGGAAGTAGTTTAGCAGTTCACCTTTAAATATTCACTAAGTGCACAGAGCCTGCGTTGTTCGCAGAGGCTATTTACACTAACTCCGCCCACTGACGTCTGATTGGGCCAGACAGAATCATAGAAGCCTCTACAATGTCAGCAGTAGCAATAGTGTAGGTGTAAGGCACATGGCGAAAAAAAGTTTTGACGCAAATCGACCAGGGTTCGAATTCGCCTTTTGCTGAAATCGCTCTACACCCATCACAAATCAGATCGAAAAATAAAAATGAAGAAAATATTCAATATAAAGCGTCTAACGTGTTATATAATAAAGTGTTTAGTGTTAGGGTTAGGTGTAGGGAGGGCTTTATTGTCCCAATACAGCATTATCCATTTTTATAATTGTGTTAAATATAATAATTTACACTCCATGTTATTATTGCATATGTACAACACTGAGGTGCAAATAGTATCTGCCACTATTTATAAGTATAAATTACATCTAACTACTATTTACACTAAAATACTGCTATTTTTACGTAGTGTAAATATAATCTATCCCTATTTGCACAGTGTAAACAGCCGCTGCCGCTTGATTGTCTCTATAAAGGCCTGTTCACAGCAAAAATGATAACTATAAAGATGACTATTCGTTCTGTTACGTTATGTTGGCAGTCATTGTCTGTCGCTTTGAATGATCAAGCTCTTTAAAGCAGGATTGATTTTGATGTGCTGTCAATGTTAGCTGGATAAAATCTATTTTATATTTAGAACAATGTATATCTTTATGGTTATCGTTATAGTCAGAAGGGGTTAGGGGTCCGATCGGTAAGCCCCTCCCCTCGAAACGCAAATGAGCCTATGGTAGTTGAGTATCAGTTGAGCTGGGCCGGAACTCAGTTAACTGAAGGTTTCAGCACCATAGAGAAACATTGGAAGATCCTAAGCTCTCATCGGTTTGATGGTGTTTATGCTACAAAAATGGTAAAACGATGTGCCTTGGGTACTTGTAACACTGATTCCAGGTATCCTGGTTGTCATACTCTCATTAAAGGTGCAGTGTGTAGTATTTATAAGGATATATTGACAGAAATGCAATATAATATACATAACTATGTTTTCAGTGGTGTATTAAGACCTTACATAATGAGCCGTTATGTTTTTATTACCTTAGAATGAGCCATTTCTATCTATATACACCGCGGGTCCCCTTACAGTGAAGTCGCCATTTTGTGCCGCCATGTTTCTACAGTGGCCCTAAACGGACAAACTTCTCTACAGAGTTCTAGCTACTCTCTGCTGTCTCAGACGACATCTCTGTCCGATGTGAGCCACCGTAGCTGGAGGGGTAAACGGTGGGTGATTGCATGTCGCAACCTCACCACTAGGTGACGCTACAATTTACACACTGCACCTTTAAGTTACAATTAAAGTTAGTGAGTCCATGCTAACGTACAAGCTAACTGTTCTCACGTCAAGTACAGTGTAGGTCAAAAACCCATAAACGAAGGTCTACATTTCAGTGCCTCTCCATATTAAACGGGTTAAATGTAAATTAATGTAATCTTACCCTGCGGTACATGAACAGTGTTGATCCTGGATGTTGTCATCTGCGATCGTGACGAGCGTAACATGAGGCTTCTCCCGCTTGCATTGTGATCTGTAAACCCTCGCTTCCAAATTAATCTTGGATATTTATTTTAAAATCTTTTATATATCCCGCCATGGCATATTTAAGTCCCACTTGGTCCCACATGGCATATTTAAGTCCCAATGCTCCTTGACGAGAGGTGGTCCTTCTGCGTCCAAAAACATCTTGGGATAAGGTTTTCACACTGACAGCTCTCATTGTAAGACAGTTAGCAACTCCGTTTGTTTGTCTGAGTTCGCAACACTGTAACTAAGGGGGGTGGGTCTTACTGATAGGTCAATTCAGAGGAACAGTTGGAGACGCCCCATCATTCAGTTGAACGATTCGTTGAAAACAAGTAACAAAATTAATTTAGTAACGAAACATCACATGTAGCTTGGAGACGCACAATGGCTCTGTGGATTTGTTTGGAACTATTAACGAAATATAATGTACTATAAAAATAGTAGACTGGATAAACCCAGCCTGATCTGCCGGCAATTTGATTTCGCCCTGCAACTCAGTCTGGAAACCAGTACATTCATTTCTACTGCTTCTGTTACACTTTTGCGGGAACCAATCACAGACTGGCTTCTCCACCTGGCGCGCTATTGGCGGGTTTAACACAATGACGAATAGCGAAGCGATGGGTCGTTGCCTGTTGATCACGCCTCTTGTGCTCTGATTGGTTGAAGGACTATCCAATTGCGTACAGAGTCATTTAATTTATGCTCGTTTATTTCGCCTCTTGTGCTCTGATTGGTTGAAGGACTATCCAATTGCGTACAGTCATTTGAATTATGCTCGTTTATCACGCCTCTTGTGCAGTAGAAAATACAGAGCTCCCCAGACCAATGTTCAATCTTAAATTGAGCTTGGTCTGGTGATAGCCAGACAAGCAAAATAGACCACTAAAATGAAAGTCACCTAATATGAACTTCTTGTTTATTGAACTGTTGTATGAAATCAATATGCTATCACATTTGTGCAATCGTGCTGATATGTGGGGAAACTGCACTATATGGCCTGTTATGAATATTAAAAACAAGAGCTCGTACCAAGGAAATTTGAGCCATGTATCTTGAATTTTGGGGCATTTTTATTCATTTTAGTGGCATTTTTGCCCCTAGCCCCAGTTCATTTTCACGTGTTCAACTGTTTAGTAATTAGATTTATTTGGATATTTAGTTGAAACTTTTGTGTCCCCTTGAGCAAGCCAAGCCAAAGGCGACAGTGGCAAGGAAACCAAAACCCCATCAGGTGGCCTAATGGAGAAAAATAAACCTTGGGAGAAACCAGGCTCAGTCGGGGTGCCATTTCTCCTCTGGCCAATTAACAAACAGCGTATGATTATTATTCTGGCAACATTACAGGTCAGGGGTCATATTAGATCGGAATATTCGAAAGATCGGAGTCATCACGCCGGAGACGTGTTTATTGAGGATGCCATGTTGATGAGGCAATTATTAGATAGGGATATTCGAAAGATCGGAGTCATCACGCCGGAGACGGGGTTTATTGAGGATGCCATGTCGATGAGGCAATTATTAGATAGGGATATTCGAAAGATCAGAGTTGTCACGCCGGAGAAGGGTTTATTGAGGATGCCATATCGATTAAACAATTATTAAAAAGGAATATTTGAAAGATCAGAGTCGTCACGCCGGAGACGGGTTTATTGAGGATGCCATGTCGATAAGGCAATTTCAGGGGGAGGGAGTCTAATTGACATGGTCTCTGCAGACACTTCAACTTGCGTTGTTCATGTCTGGTCACGCAACACAATCTACCAAGAGCAGCACAAATTAGCGTCTGGTTTAAGACCTGCTTTTTTCTGGGTGGTAAATAATGGCTCAAACACCAGTAAATTGACGAGCGCAAACCTTAGTAAATCACCTTGTGTGATTCATTTAAATACTCTCCTCCCATACATTTTGTGCCTGAAAGGGAAACTCCCACAAATGCATATGCAATAAGATCAGCCGCAAAAATAACCCCGTCCATGCCTTCTCAGTGCTCATTCTTCACTGCGTTTCTTAAATCCTGAGTGTTTATTTAATGACAAAAGAGGGTTTGAGCTGGTTCATGCTGTTAGTAAATCTGGCCCTCGGTGTGACCAAGCCTTAACTCTCTTGAGTTTGTTCTGGATCAAAGTCATCATGTTTTTCATCTGCTACTCATGTCTGTAGATCTAACAGTGACCAAAATACTGCACATTGTTGACTAATTATCATTAAAATGATCTTGAAAGTTAAACCTGCTTCATTTGGCCACAAGATGGCAGTACCAAATCACACGGCATTATGCATTAGTACATTTCTTTTTAATTCACAAGAAAGTGCATAAGTAGTCTTGAAACCTTGTCATTTATATATTTAGGAACAGAAAATGCATAGGCTGAGCTTTTTGTCCATCAGCACATTTTCCCTGTTTAAAAAGGCTGGTTTGTTGTTACTGTTTGACCAGCTGACAAATTGCCTCTCTAAAGCCATCAGACTAGACCAGCCTGATATGTAAAACCAGCTCTGTGGCCACTTTAAGATGTTGCTTTCAGTATTGCATGCTTTTGTGTTTGTGTCACTTGCAAGTGTTACATAAATAACCAAAATATGCACAGAGAGCATTTGAACAATTGAAAGTCAGTGCCTATTGATACTGTGTATCTGGAGACAAAATATTAAGACAGTTTGCATGTAGATGATAGAACAGGGCGAATGTTAGATAGTCCCACCGTTGGTAGTCAAATGTAGATGAAAAGCGAGTATAAGCCGGCAGATGCTTGTTATCGGTACTGTGTATCACTAATGTCACAAGATTGTTCTCATTACAAAAGCAGGAGTCATTTAAAACGGCTTTAGGCCAGAAACAAATGCAGATGTGAATGCTTGGCACTTGTCTATATACGTCAGCAGTTTCTCAATAGGATTGCTGCATCACGAAAGAGAAAACTGACCGTTGAAGACGTGGATGATACTGCGTCGTGTCCTGCAACATAGACTTTGCGTCACATCTTGCTGTTTTTCAGGATCTTGTGTGATTAGGGCATTTTGAAGTGATTTTTAAAAAAACACGTCTTTAGATCATTTTGAGAGAGTTTTGAGTCAAAATCAGGCATTTTCAGGAAAAAAAATACATAGGCCTAAATTTAAGATTTATGTCTGAGTTGTTTTAAATACACAATAACCAAGTTTATATATTTATCATCAATAAATCCATTTTTCAATTTCATACATTTTAACTAATTTAATATTTCTTGTTCCACAGCTAGTCATATTTTAACCAAGTTCATATGTTTTAGCTGAATAAATGGAACTGTTTTCACAATCAACAGATTTATGCTGAGCAATTTAAATACATGCATTTTAAAAACATGATTATTTAAATCAAATCAAACAGATAAAAATAGTTAATAATAATATATGCCATGATTTTTTTGAGTGCACAAATCTTTCCCATTTAATTTATGACTGACAAATATAAATCACGTTAAGTTTAGTTGCAATTCAAATACATACATCTCAAATTTAAGCCTAAATATTTTTTTGTGTACATTATAATTATAATAATATTATAATAATTTTGTGATAATGCATGACATATGATGCATGTGCTTTGATATATTGACAGATAGATAGATAGATAGATAGATAGATAGATAGATAGATAGATAGATAGATAGATAGATAGATAGATAGATAGATAGATAGATAGATAGATAGATAGATAGATAGATAGATAGATAGATAGATAGATAGATAGATAGATAGATAGATAGATGGATGGATGGATGGATGGATGGATGGATGGATGGATGGATGGATGGATGGATGGATGGATGGATGGATGGATGGATGGATGGATGGAT